>QYSG01014668.1:0-97445 GCA_003988875.1 Lachnum nothofagi
CGTCGCCTCCCTCTTCTTCGCCTCAGTCTTCGGCTCCCAAAAGTCCTCCCGCGCCCTCAACTTCCTCATCGCTCTCTCCGCCTACGGCAACATCACCTCCGTCATCATCGGCTCCTCGCGCGTGATCCGCGAATGCGGGAGGCAGGGCGTCCTTCCTTACCCAAAGGCCTGGGCCAGTACCCGCCCCTTCGGCACACCGTTAGCTCCATACCTTTTGAAGTGGGGCTTGACGGTCCTCATGATATTAGCGCCTCCGGCTGGAGATGCATTCAACTTTGTTGTGGATTTGCAGAGTTACCCGGGCAATGTGTTTTATTTTGCTACGACGTTCGGCTTAATTCTGATTAGGCGACGCAGGGCGAGATTGGGGATCGCGAGGTCGGAGTTCAGGACGTGGGATGTGGCTATCGCGTTCTCGCTCGCTGTCAACGTCTTCATTTTGGTGATGCCGTGGTTTCCGCCCCCGACGGGGAGGTATGGTGGGGATGTCAGTTTTTGGTATGCGACGTATTGTGTCGTCGGGCTTGCAATGTACGTCTACCCTTCCCCTATTTCCCTCACCAATCATCAAAACTGTTAGGAATAGATACTGATGAAATTTACGATTTAGATTGGCACTCTGCGGCCTCTACTACGCCTTCTGGATCTACATCCTCCCCAAATGGGGCAAATATGCTATCCGCCAAGAGATGGTGCAGCTTGAAGACCAGACGGCGAAGGTGCATCGCCTTGTAAAGGTCCCGCTTGATAGGCTGGAGGCATGGGATGCGGAGCATGATGTGTTAGGGAACAAGCTGGGGGATAGTGAGAACGGGAGTTTGGAGAGGGTGGATGTCGTGAAGGGAGAGAAGGAATAGTGAGGAGGGTAAAGGAAGGGGGTTCGGTTAAGGCTTGGCGGGGAATAGGGGGAGGTTATTCAAGAGTTTTGACTAATGGTCTGATTATTTCTTACACTTCAGTCGGATGCCTGAATTTCTTTAAATGTTCTGCGATCGATCCCTCAATAATAGCTCCTCAAGTGAGGGGACCTCAGTTGCCTAGAGACGTGCGCCAATGAGATGGCAGGAATTTTGTGTGCGCCAAACGTGCATTGAGCTTCAACAGAAATTTCCCTTTCGGGAATAATGCCGAGAATTGTTGGGATGCATTCACCGCCATGTGAACACTGTGATTTTTACTTGCACTACTACTCGAAGAATTTTGGCCTGATAGATTGACCCATTGTTCTGGATGTGATGGACGAGTCTCGGGGAATCCAGCTGGTTGAAGGTGTGGGTGTATCATCTAGTGAAGGTGCCAGTAACGCCAAACTTACTGGGCACAAGAGTGGAAAGCAACCTAACGAAGTCAAGGATGATAAAGATGCTATAACTATCATCCGTCCAAACGATGTTGAGCAGGAGACTCAACGTGAAGGGACAGCAGCAGCATCGGTTCCAGATCCATATCTCGTGAGTTGGGAGTATAGCACTTTTTCTTCTCAGAACTACTGACATCTCTAGGTTACCTGGCAAGACGAAGCCACGGACCCCGAAAACCCCAAGAACTGGGCCCTGCGCAGGAAAGTGAAAGCCCTCCTCGGCATGTCCTCCTTCGTCTTCATGTCCTCATGTCCCTCTTCACCGTCTCCATCGTGGCCCCCACTCTCCCCGCCATCTCCTCAGAACTCCACATCTCCCAGCCTGCTGTCCAGCAGATGGTTCTCTCTGTCTATCTCCTTGGCTTTGCATTCGGACCGTTGATAGCGAGTCCGCTGTCAGAGACGTATGGAAGAGTGAGAGTGGTGCAGAGTTGGAATCTGCTGTATATATGCTTCAATGCTGCGTGTGGCGCTAGTGGGAATAAGGAGTCTGTTATTGTTCTGAGGTTTATTTCGGGGTTTTTTGGAAGTGCTACACTGGGTGTAAGTCTCTCTACCACTTTCCTTTACTCTACTCGCTGACATTTTCAAGATTGGCGGCGGAACGATCAGTGACCTCTTCCGCCCCAAGAACCGCGGCCATGGCGTAGCAATCTACAGCTGGTGTTCCATCCTCGCACCGCTCTTCGGCGTCATTCTAGGCGGCTTTATCGCAAAATACACTACTTGGCGATGGGTTTTCTTCTCGTCCTCACTCCTATCCGCAGTAATCCAGCTCCTAGGCCTCGTACTGCTCGAGGAAACATATGCACCTCTCCTTCTTCGGCGTCGAAAATGGAAAGTTATTAAAAAGACGGGAGACTCGCAATACTACACGAACTTTGACCATCTCGACAACCCAGGGGTCAAGGTGTTGAGCCGAAATTTGGTTAGGCCGTTCAAGTTACTGGCAACGCAGCCGATTGTGCAGGTCATGGCGCTGTATAATGGGTTTATCTATGGGAACACATACATTTTCTTTGCGGATTTCGTGATGCTGTGGACAGAGCGGTATCATGAGAGTGTGCAGATCGCGGGGTTGAATTATGTCTCTATTGCTATTGCCTCGACAATAGCTACAATTGTCTATAGTCTGACTCTTGACCGCATCTATGCCTGGTTCTCTAGGAGAAATCAAGGGAACGGGAAACCGGAGTTGTATGTCGGATTTTTTTAATTTCGATTATTCCATTTTCTTAAGGATAGCATACTGACTTCGGCAGTCGTATCCCCGTCATGCTCCCTGGCACTCTCCTCCTCGGCGCAGGCATGTTCTGGTACGGCTGGTCCGCAGAGCGCCATCTCCACTGGATCATGCCGAACATTGGCTGCAGCCTCTTCGTCGCGGGCGCAACCGTGTGCACGAGTTCCGTGAACGCCTACATAATAGACACCTACGGCCAGTACTCCGCGAGCGCGATTGCGAGTATCAGCATCTTGAGGTGTTTAGCAGGCTTTACGTTCCCACTGTTTGCACCGTATATGTATGAGAGGCTGGGATATGGGTGGGCTGCGAGTGTGCTGGGTTTTATTGCGCTGGGGATTGGCGTTCCGGCTGTGGGGTTGCTGTGGTGGTTTGGGGTGGTGCTGAGGGCGAGGAGCCCGTATTCGAGTGCTGTTAATGTTCCTAGGACGAAGGTGCTCTAGGAAGACGTCGAGAAAAGCACAGAAATTTCTTCTTTCGTGAGACGATAATGTAGAGTAGGTCTCGGATAAATATGAGGCCTGCGGGACCGGAATGTTTTTATGGTAAGCCACAGGCGTAGCCACGAAAAGGGGGTACAGTACTGTAGAGTGCTGATGCGCCCTAACATAATGCCACCTGGTTCAGGACTCACATCCAACCCCCCCAAAATTGTAAGGAAAAATCCAATGATAGGCTAAGAAGTCTGTTTGTCATGTGAAGTATCGCAATAGCTGTCAAAGAAACGAAGCAAGCTTGGAGGGTGTCTTAGATCCAATGGTGGTAAGTTCAGAAGGTATTGACTGTACTTCGAAAACAAGAGGCGTCGAGGCCATGCAAGTATGCTTGAGGAGAACATAAGAGTTGTTCCATAGACTTAGGGACAGCTTTTATCGGCATAGCTTCATCCCGTTTGCCTCCGATTGATGCAGACTGATGAGAGAGCCCCTCCTCCCAGTGGATTTAAGATTTCCTCCCCCTTATCCGACTTCTTGGATCGCCGTCAGGGAAGTGAGCCAATCCTATCGCGCGTATTTAGATCAGATATGTTCGGGATGGTTTTCGAGGATTACGTACCCCAAGGAACGTAGCTTCAAAACCGCGCAAGCGCGCACGAGGAGAAAATGAAAGTGTTGTCTCCAAATGCTCAGGGGAGGCATCCTCCAGCTTAGCTTCATTGGTCGAACTCCTGATCGGTTGCATATTGACAAACCCTTCCTCAGATATCAATGCCGTGAACCCGGAAAAGGTAAGGCCGTGCTGGAAGAAGTGCGCCCTTGAACTTCCAGTGGTAGAGTCACCGTGGCGCCGTCCCAAACAGCGAACGATCTGCTCATCCGCATCCCGGAACTCAATAGCGTCGACCACGGCATCATCTTTGCCGTCCCGTAGTTGCTCTGAGCAGACCGCGACTTGCGCAATCTCCCTCAATTGAAACCCAACAGGGAATTCAAATCTATCTCTTGAAGTAACGAGGGCGATACCACAGGAAATCGTCTCGCGTGTGTAAGGAGAGCTTTCAAACGGATCATGGAGCCATATCGCTTTAGTTCCATCGTCTTTGGCAATTTTAGCTAGTAGTGCGATACTGAATTGCCGGATGACCTGCGTTATTCGTTTGCGATTCCGAAGGGCCTGTGTTGGTTTATCCATGTATATGAGGCATTCTTCTGCATCAGGTCGCAGGACCAGTCGACGCAAGACTCTCCAGTCAACTTGGCTTGTTTGTGGTAGGATATGGTGGGGCAGGTAACTTAATTCATGGGGATAGTCGAATCTGGACTTCCAAAAAGCGTTCGAGAGACCGTGTAATGCCACAGAGCGCGAGGAGAGCCGTAGAGTTGTCACTGAAGCTGTAGGTAGATAAGCTAAGATAAGCTCAACTACTTCTGAGGGTAGCTTTGCAAACCCGTCTTCCTTTGGATTAGAAGTTCTTAATTCCGAGTCTCCCATTGTCCGAAGCGTCAAGTTGGAGAGCCGAGGTGGGTTGTTGATAACGTTTTGCAAAGCATCCAGGCTATGGGGGTCGCAAACGAGAAAATCCCATTGAGGAGGATGATCGTTGTATCCATTATCCGAGAACTCTGGGTCCTCCATCCACGTCCAAGATCCTCGCCAAAACTGCTCGGCGCCGCCGTATCCAATGTTGCTCCAGGACGGAGCCAATCCTCGCCCCATACCAGCTGGGCTCCGAGATGCTAGGAAAGCACCGAGCTGATGCGGGTGAAGACTCAGGCCTGGGGAGAGCTCGGTGAATGTTTGCTGAAGCATGGAATAGCAGAACGAATGTACAGGGAACGCGATTTCGAGACTTGCCTCTCTGAGTAAAGTCAGATCCAGACTGATAACGAGAGCATGGCTGTTACCTAGGACTGAATGCAACAAAGTTATCCTTATGGTTCTCGCCAGCTTGGAAAGTATCATCGTCAGAACCAGGCGGTGGGGAATAGCCCGTCCCTTCGAGCTTCAAGCCCGTCATCGAGCTGGACAGGTACCATTCCGAAGAGCCAGGAACGTGTTTGACTTTGTTGACGTTGGCTTGGGGAAAGACAAGTCACATCTTATAATGAGACTTGATCGACTTACCGACACGATATGACCTCATCCACTCAAGTTCTTCAGGATCAAAGGTTCCCTCATAAACACCTGGCATCATATCAAATGGTACACCGCACAGGGCGCAGAAAGTGTCTGCCATGGCCTCGAGAAGGGATAGATTTGTGAGTGGGGACCCGATGTCATTGGACTAGTATAGATCCTGCGAGCTTTTGTATCGGATTACCGAACATTTTGGCTGTGATCCAAGGTTGGAAAATTAGCATTTTTTTTACCGTGATTGTTCGAGATACTGTACATGTCTGGACAGCTGAGTAATAAGCATTACCGTGCATACCTTCCTTGCATGCTAGCGTATTCCAGTCGTTTGGACAAAGGCCAGACTGTGAGGGCAACAACAGCGTTACCGGCTACCTAAAATTCAGGAGCAGAGCGCTTGGGAAATTCGCGATTCGGATTCAGATTTTCCTGCACCGCTCGCTAAATCACGGCATGTCTCGTAGAGCTACTGAAAGCCAGAGCTGGCCAGTGTCTGGCGTGGTAGAAAAAGAGGTAGGAATATACATGTACCAAAAGTAAACATTTCCTTTTCCAAAAAAAAACTTTCATACATCCATCCAACATCCTTCCCAAAACCAATCCCCCCTTCCCAAAACCAATCCCCCCTTCCCTACCCCTCCAGCACAAACCTCTCCCCCAGCGGCACGCCCTCCATGCTCTTCTGCCAAGGCAGCGGACTCCCCGCCACCTTGACCGGCCCCACATCACCACCCACGTCCCTCCTGCTCCTCCACTCCTCAATCTCCCTCTCTTCGACGAAATTCCCATGCACGCCCAGCCTTAACTTAAACGGGAGATGAATCACCGCAATTGGCCCTTTGGCTACTTCCAGCGCATCAAAGATCAAGATATCATTCCGTAAAACATCGAGGTGATTAAGTAGCGCGATTAGGTAGCCCTCGCCTTCTTTCTCTGAGCCAGCCTTGGGCACGAAGACGGGTTCTTGGAACGTCATTGTAGGGCCGGGCCAGTATATGTCTTTCTTTTTGTCGGACCAGGTGAAGTGGCCAATGCTATTGAACAATCCTCCAGCGGGACTCCCGCACTTCGCGAAGTCATAGGGCCTGTGGGGCTCGATCTGGATCTGCCAGAAATGGTCGTAGGGCTTGGTGACGAGACGGTCGTCGATACGGGAGAATTCGCCGTTAATGCCGAAGAGCGAGGCGGGCTCGACGTAGGTGTTTGTGGGGAGCTTGGGGTCGAAGATCCAGCGGTAGGTGTCGGAGACGAGGGCGTTGCGCTTGGCGAGCGTTTCGAGGGGGGCGTTGGCGGGCGGGAACCAGAAGAAGACGTTGTCAGTCGCTACTGTCAGGTCATAGACGATATGCCCATCGGCGTTCTCGTAGCAGCCCGCTATATGGCCATGAAACGCTACATTCCATCAGTAACACCATCTCAACCTCAACCTCCCCCCAATCTCCAAAAAATCATACATACCATTCTTGCTCCTCAACCACAAAACATCCTCCGGCTTCCCACCCCTCCGCGGCACAATCCCATACCAGCTATCCTCATCCGGATCCCAGGCGAAATGATTCCCACCTTTCTTAATCCTCTCGAGATCAGCTTTCAGCGGCGTGAGCGGCAACACCAGGTAGTTCTCCGAGATGCCGCAGTCGTGGATCATGCCGCAGAAGGGCGCTTTGTACCAGCATTCTTCTGTCTTCTTGCCGTCTTTGGAGATGGTATAGACGACAATGTCGCAGCTGGCGTCGTGGCCGTTGCCGCCGGCTTCGTAGCCGAAACAGACCATCTCGCCTGTGACGGGGTCGATTTTCGGATGCGCTGTGAAGGTTGGGCTTTTTACTTGGGCGTCGAAATCGTACCGGCCTAGTGTTTCCAGCGTAATGGGATCCATCGCAAACGGCGGGCCATCCTCTTTCGTGGCTAGTAGAAAGCCACGCCAGAAAATGATATTTGTATTGGCCGCCGTTCGAATAACGCCCTTCACCATCTCATTATCCGTATACGGATTCCTGTATCGCCCGAACAATGCCTTCCTCGCCTTCTTCTCACTCTTGTACCTGTCTGTTTGTACATATCTCTGTTTGAAGTCTGCGTGGCCGTCTTTGATGCGGATAGCGGACACGCTGCCATCCCCGTTGAAGTGGATATCTTCTTCAAAGATAGGAGGGAAGGCATGGTCGGGCTGGATGCGGAAGAACGTCCCATTGATGTCGGCGGGAATAGTACCTGTGATTTCGAGCTCGTAGATATCGCCTTCGAACCGCGAAGGTTGGTTGAAGCCTTGGAAAAATCCCGTGTCTGGGAACTTCACACTCGGTTCTGTTTTCCGGCCATCGACATAATTTGGAGCAGCCTCCTGAGCGAGCGAGAATATGTGTGCCATCACGTGAAGTAGATCTGAATATGGCGTTGATGAGCTGTGTGGGCGGGGTATTAAAAGCCACGGATCTTGCATTGGAGATACATTCTATGCACGCCATTGTCCTAGTTGCTGGGATCGGAAAGATGAGGCCGAGATGCGAGATCTGCCGACGTGGTACGGAGGCCCCGGTAAATATTATTTACCGACATCTCTTTCCAGAATGCGGGAGCCCCGCATAAGGCGGGAGGTAGGAGGTTTGAGCATCCTTGCAAGTGAGGGGTTTGAGCGTCGCGCCAGTTTGGAACAAAGATGACGCGGGGCTGTGGAACATGTCCGAGCTCAGAAAGTCAAAAAAAGAAGATAAGAGCCTCAGGTTGAGTCCTTCTGTACGGAGTTTGGCTCGTTCTTGGAAATTTGTAAGAAAAATCTGACGCCAAATATTGGCAAGATGAGTTCCGTGGAGATCCCCAAGACACATAAAGCAGCCGTTTATGGTGGGCACCATTCAAACGATAAGCGGAGAATTCTAATCAATTTGTAGACCAACCAGGAAAAATTAGCATCAAAATCAAGGAGTTTCCAACACCAGAACCTGAGGCAGGCGAAGCACTGATTCGCTTAACTGTAAGCTCTCCTGACCCGAATGACTGTAATTGCTAATCGTAACGTTGCACAGCATTCGGGAGTATGCCACAGTGACCTCAGCGTAATGACAAATGGTTGGAAGACTTTGCCATTCCCTACTCCAGTCGATCAAATAGGAGGCCATGAAGGCGTGGGAATCATCGAAAAGCTAGGCCCTGGAAATGAAAACAGCCCAGTCAAAGTCGGTGATCGTGTGGGTGTCAAATGGATTGTTGCAGCATGCGGAGCTTGTCCGCAGTGCAGGAGCGGACATGACGGTCATTGCAGCAAGATCGTGAAATTCTCGGGGTAGGATTGTGTGCTCAAGTTGAGTTGTAGTTGCTGACTTCTGACTGGAATAGGTACGTTACACCTGGAACTTTTGCAGAATATGTGACGAGTGCAGCGAACTACGTCACACCAATCCCAGACAAGCTTGACGGTGCGGATGCAGCTCCCTTGCTGTGCGCTGGCTTGACTAGCTATTCAGCACTCCGGAAGTGTAATGCAAAGAGCGGCGAATGGATTGTCATTTCTGGCGCCGGCGGCGGGCTCGGTCATCTCGCTGTTCAAATAGCCACTCGAGGTATGGCGTATCGAGTGCTTGGTATCGACCATGGCTCTAAGGAGGCTCTGGTGAAGGATTGCGGAGCAGAAGCGTTTTTAGACTTGACCAAATTTGACGATTCGATTGGAGGGGAAGTGAAGAAAATCACTGGCGGCGAGGGAGCTGCTGCTGTAATCGTGATAGCTGGGAGCAATGCAGCTTACGGACAGGCTCTTTCGATGCTACGGTTTGGTGGGACTGTAGTTTGTGTGGGGATGCCTGACGGGGAGCTGAAGCCGATCTCGAGCGCAATTCCGATGTTAATTTCCACCAGTCATGCGCATATCGTTGGATCGAGTATTGGGTCCCGGCAAGAGGCTGTTGAGGTCTTAGGACTTGCGGAGAGGGGCTTAGTGAAGACGCACTATCGACTTGAGAAGATGGAGGCGTTAGAGAGAAGTTTTCAACAGATGGCAGAGGGTAAACTTGAGGGTCGAGTGTATGTATAACGGCCTCCGATCTGATAGAATAATGGCACTGATATTCCATAGGGTTATTGACCTAAGATGATCTGATGGATGGAGGAAGTAAGTGACCGTCGCATTTGAGCTGTCGGGTTACACATGCGGCAGTAGAACTTTTTGACTCTCCTATCAACCACAGATGGTGTTTCAGGAGCTAGATATAGAAGCTTAGTTTTAAAGTACTTCCGAGCAATGGCATAAGTTCATCGTACAGCAGCAAGCAATAGGCCCTTTTCATCAATAAAGTGTCGACTGAATGGTGTTAAGCTCGAGGGTCGAAATAGTCAAGCGAGAATTTATCGCTTGATATCTGCATCGGAGAGATATTCGTACTCATATCCATATCCATCCAAAATGGCATACCAAAGTCGGCGTTGATATTTTGCAGATGCTCAACAGAATTGAAAAAGGGGCTATGGGTTCATTAGCAAACATCTCATCGCCCTTGAAGTAAGTAGAAACAACTCACAGGTCAAGCTCAAGAGCAGAGGGGTTGGGCGTATCGTCAGCAGCCGCCTGATCTTTCAGAACACCCAACTCCATCAAGCGGATCGGAAGCTCTTGCGTAGCCGTCTTACAGAAGCCAATCTGCTCCATTCCCTGGAGCAAAGTAAGGCACGTCTTTATGTCTTTACGATATTCTTCCGAGCTCGAATTGACCAAGGCAAGTACCAGAATCATGGTCACCTTGAGCACACAAGTCGCATCAAATGTGAGTAGGCTAGACAGCGTATGCTCTTGCTCCATGGTCTTTAGCATGTCCATCGCAGTTCGCGCTGCATCAGCACACGTTTCTCCTAGCTTTTGGAACCACTCCCTTTTGACGTCGCCAAGATCGTCCTTCCTCAGTACCAGATACAGTAGGAACGGTTGCGTGAGCAGCATAGTCGCGTCCCAGTACTTCAAGTGTAGGATAGCGATGGCGCGCTTGTGTGATGGAGCTACGGGCACGCCCCATCGGAGGTGTGACGGAACGGAAGCAAGCCAGGATCGTAAGGAAGTGATGAAGGCGGCGATTTTCGAATACGAGACTGATGTAGGAGTGGGAGATTGTTCGGGGTAGACAGTCTGAATAATACGCTTGCGAAGCCCGCAGAGAGAAGCTGAGACGGACAGGATACCGAGAGGGGTGTTGGTGCCAGGATTCAAGATCTGCGATAGATGAGTATGATACAGTGACAGAGAATTCATCATCTATTGAAAATCAAATTATTGAAAGTGTCGTACCTGCTCAGATGGAAAGGGTGTTTGTATCCTCAAGCTGCGTTCATCGATTGCGCAGGGGCTACCACATCGAGAGGCAACTGACTGGTCTAAAATGTATAGAGTCCACCAGATTCTGCGATTACGTTGCCTAGTCATTTGACTTTGCGAGGTATGAGTTTTGTCGTGTTGGAGTCCAAGGGAGAAAGCGATGCGTATACATGTTCCCATATGTAGATATGATGTGATTCTGAAGCGAAAAGTCTGCAGTGCTATGCTCTATTTCGTTCTCTAGTTAGATTTCACTTCAAAATAGACTTCGTGGATGGACAATTGTGTAGGTAGGATGGCAGGGGACGTCAACTTACGAGTAGTGCCAATGCTCGAACACTGTCAATATCAGCTTCGTCGTGAACGTCTGGGAGCAGCGACTTGGCGAGGGCTAAGTAGTCATTTGAAGTCTTTTCATCTGTGTATTATGCAATTTAATTTCGCTCAGAAAAGGGGACGAAAGGCATATCGTGGGGAGATTGGTCCAGCTCACCTGAAAGCCCACCTGTTCCATTATAAACCGTGCCTCTGGACAGCGAATCACCCCCTTGGTCTCTTTCCGACGCGCCTAACGCGCAGATCGAGTACAGTGAGCAGAGCCATGATCGGCTATTCACTGCGCCACAATTGACGTATGTTTCGTCCAATCGAGCATGGAATTGCTCTACAGGGTAAAGCCAGTATATGCAATGAATCTCTTCGAAGAACCGTTCCACATAGTAGTTGCAATCTTCTCTAGGCGGAAGGTAAGCACGGTCGTGATTTGAAAGATATTGGGATGATATCGGAGAAGTAGGCGTCTGGGGTGGGAAGGAGAATTTTGAGGGTTCGATGATGCTTTCCGGGCTTGGAGCGCCTTTGATAGAGCACACAGCAGCATTGAAAGCGATCTCCGCGTGTGCACCAACATAACCTAGGATTAGGCATTAGCAAGTAGCTATTCCATTTCCATAAATTCTTACGGTATTCTCCCAGCGAATCCTCCATCAAGCAACCTAATTGATCATACAAATCTTCGACCTTCTCAATCTCAACGTCTGCGACTTTATCGACATTCTCCTGATCTGGACTATCCTCTTCCTTGTGTAAAGTCGATACCCGTGCTTCTTCTATTGTTTCGCCATCCTCAAGCCTCTTCGCAATATCCTTCAATGTTTCGGGAGTGAGATCTTTGGATGGGAGGAGGTGCTGCAGGATTTGCATGCTCGAGCGGTATTCTTCTTCGGTGACATGGTAGAAAGGTCGTTGCTTTCGTCGACTTGGGATACCGCAGGGAACGCCAATACGGGCACAATAATTGCATGGTCCTGGTATGGGGTCTGCACACTTTGGGTTTATTAGCATTCTTGGGAAGTTGGCCTCGAGTTTGGGTTTGTTCCCAAAGTCAGATGCTCCCAACCTACCTTCGTCTTTCTGGCCTTGCACCGGTCACAGCTGATTGGAGTCCGCGACTTCTTGGGCTTAGCTGGACGATTGGTGGCAGATTTGCTGCTGTCTTGCCGTTCTGCCATTCTGAAGGGATCTCTTCAGGTGAAGGATGGAAATTGTTAGAATAACGCTGTTGGCACTTGCCTTCCCAGCTACCTACCATAGGTTCCATTCATCAAGCAGCTTACAGCCAGCTCCTTTGCCGGTCATGCGGGGAGGACGTGAGCTGCAGGGTCGCGACTTCCCCTCTCCAGGGTAAGTCTTCTTCCCCACACCCAACCATGACCCCACATCGGACTTCCCCCATATTGCTGAGCTTGCGGATGGCTGAGTGTTTGAAGCTTGGGGAAGCTTTCCATACCCGAGGGTCTGGAGGATTCAATGATAGCAAAGGGGTGATCCTGGAGGCGTTTGGGAGGAGTTGAAGGTCAGGAAACTTCGAGGAGGTGATGTTGAAAAGTAGATATTGCTTATATAAGCAGCTCCATTTGAACGCGCTTCAACGACGCGTCTTCTGATCCTCAGCAACTATTCAACCTTGATGACCACCGTCTTCCATTCCAAAAAGTTGTTCATGGTATAGAACGGCATCCCCTCTCTTCCAACACCAGAGCCTTTCCATCCCCCAAACGGCATATCTCGCCCCTGTGTGGGACTCGTACAATTCACCCCCACCGTCCCAGCCTCCAGTCCTTTCGCAAACTTCAAAGCTCGATTCAGATCCTTCGTGTACACAGACGCATACAATCCGTATTCTGTATCATTCGCCTTTGCCAGCACCTCGTCATCGGTTGAGAACGTATTGATATGCACCACCGGACCAAATATCTCCTCCCTCATCGTCCGTGCATCTTCCGGAGTATTCGTGAAGATGGTAGGATTGATGAAATATCCATCGCCTTCCACCGATGATCCACCAAGGGCCAGCGTCCCCTCAGTCTTTCCTACCTCAATATATTTGAGCACATTGTCATACTGCAGTCGGTCAGCCTGCGGGCCGTGGTTGGTGGCGGGATCCCGAGGATCGCCAATCGAGACACGTCCGAATTTGGTCTTGAACAGATCGATGAATTTTTCTGCGATTGTGTCTTGGACGTAGACCCGAGTGGTTGCCATGCATACTTGTCCGCTGTTGATTTGGACTGAGTGTTGTGTTTCTTCGGCGGCTTTTTCGAGGTCCGCGTCTTCGAATATGCAGACTGGGGATTTTCCGCCTAGCTCGAGGTATACTACTTTCAGGTTTGACTTTGCTGCTGCTTGTTGGATGATACGGCCGGTTCTTGTTGATCCAGTGAACGATAGGACTCGAACATCCATATGCGAGCTTAGCGCAGCTCCTGAAATGTGGCCGTGTCCTGAGAGTATGTTGAGGACACCGGGTGGGAAGCCGGCCTCTTTAACAAGGGCAGCGAATTTGCACGACTACTTTCATGTGAGCATCATTGCTGCTGTTCTTGGTCTTGGTCATCTTACTGTCAGTGGCGCCTTCTCGCTACTCTTCAACACCACAGTATTCCCCACTGCCAAGGCAGGAGCGACTTTGATCGCCAACATAAGAAGTGGGACATTCCATGGAATGATCGCAGCTGCTACTCCATATGGCTGCCTGAGAGTCATACTGATAAATCCAGGCGTATTCAAGCTGGTAGTCCCTTGCATATCATACCCCGCTTCAGAGTAATGATCGAAAGTGCCTGCACATGCGAAGGCGTGGAAGTATCCCGACTTAGGAGCCCCCATAGACATTGCTTCTAGCGTCGCGAATTCATCGTTATGCTCGCGTATCAGCTTTGCCAGCTTCTTGAAGTATCCGCCTCGCTGCTCAACTGTCAACCCAGCCCAGGCTGGTTGCGCTGCTTTCGCAGCCTGCACAGCTCTGTCTACATCTGCTTCTGTCGCTTCAGAGACTTTATTTGGTTAGCGCGAATTGGAATTCAGCACCAACATTCCTCGTCTGCAAGCTTACCATTTGCAACCACTTCGAGAGTTGCTGGAGAACTCAGTTCGAACGTTCCTCCATCAGAGGCTTCGACATGCTAACGCGCGTGTCAATACATATGCAATTCAGAGTGCATTGGAGACAAACCTCGCCATTGATGAACAGCCTGGTCTCAATTGATGTCGGCGCAGGTCCTTGTGTCATTTCGATTGAGCCAGTTTTCTGCCACAAAGTCCTAATAGTCAGACCGCGGTATCATTGACTTTCCTGGAGCAGACTGATCGTCAATGGAAGCATAGACAAATTCTATAACGGTGACCAGAAAAAAGAGACGTGCCCTTCAGTCGGCAGTCAAAAGCCGCGGCCCCCGGCCAATCGAAAGCGTTCCGAAAGACTCAAGGCCAAGCAACACGACTGACAAATCCTGCATTGAGTGGTACATTTCAGCATCAAATGTCTTCTCGGGTTAAATGCACGGCACGGGCCCTCCCAAAACGCACCTCACTCGGTACCGAAAGTTCGGCTTCATGATGCCGAAGGTCATTTGGAGAGACGTTGTGCGCCAAGCTTTCTGTGGTGAAGCTTGATATAGAAAGTATCAGAAAGCCTCAATCCACTAAAAGTTTAAAGCTTATTCACACGTCGAGCACTATCACTTCTACTCAAGCTTTAGGCCAGATCAATCATGAGCAGCGAAGTCGCCGAACTGAAGAAGGCTATGGAAGCGTTGCAGAAGGAATTCACGAGTCTGAAAGGTGCGCATCCTTCCTGATGATGCATGTGCGGATGGCAGATGCTGATTATTGATCATAGATGAGTCGGAGATCAGAAAACTACAGTACAAATATGGATACTACCTAGACAAATGTCTCTACCAAGAAGTCCGCCCCCCATCTACCCTCAAAAACTACTCAACTAACAATCCTCAAGGTCACCCAACTCTACTCCAACCACCGCGACACCTCCGTCGACTTCCTTGGCGGGCGTTACAAAGGCAAAGCGGGCGTCGAGCGCCTCTACATCGGCCGCTTCGCCCCGCGCTTCGTCAACAGCCGCAACGGCCCCGTCCACGGCTTCCTGCTCGACCACCCACAACTCCAAGGCATCATCACGCTCTCCCCCTCCGACCCCACGCGCGCCTCCAGCCGCTTCCGCTCGCTCATGCAAGCCGGCACGCACGCATCCGTGTCCACCACGCACCCGCGCGGCCTCGTGCAGTGGTGGGAAGGCGGCATCTACGAGAACGAGTACATCAAAGAAGACGGCGTCTGGAAAATCTTCAAGCTCCGCTACTTCCCGTTCTGGCACGGCTCGTTCGAGAAGGGCTGGAGTAATAAGGAGGAGAATGAGTTTGGGCTGGGGGCGAAGCAGAAGTGTTACCCGGAGGATGAGACGGGCCCGGATGAGTTGATGGAGGGGTTTATGCTGTGGCCGGATACGAGGGTCGTGCCGTTTCATTATAAGCATCCGATTACGGGGGAGACTATGAAGGAGGCGGATTTGAGGGCACCCGGGTGGGGGGAGGATGTTGAGGGGAGTAAGCCGGCGTTGAGTATTGCATAGTAACGGGGCTGTCCGTGTTGGTATTGTTAACGATCGAAGTTTGCTCGAATCTCGATGTTTTCTGTTAGCCTTAGCGGTGACTAGGACGACGCGGCCCACGTGAGGGTAGTTCCCAATCTCAGACACTCATTCTGCAGTCACTTTCTCCCCCTCATCTACCGTGTTTCTACCCCGCAATTTCATTTCTTTCTATGATCTGCGATGCATGCATCTCAAACAGAAGGCCAGTGCTTCTGCGGCTAATACAATTCTCGGGAGGATGGTCCCGATGCCGCATTGTCGGCAACGAATCGAGACCCGAAAAATATCTGCTGTTTGTTTTCATGAGAAGCAGTGTCATTGAGCCGAGCATAGAGTTGTTCCAGTCCTTGAGAGGTCTCGGCACATGTTCGATATACGTGCTTGTCATTCTCTAAAGCTCAACATCATACACTCCAGTGCTACTCTGATTATCTCAATCCTTCACAATGGCCAAAGGAACGATAGCAGTCGAAGAAGCCATCATCGACCCCGCAGGTCTCGCCTCCATCTCCTCCTGGGCCTCCCTACTCAACCCATCCGGTGCTCCTGCCGGTGACTCCCATTCTCAGCGCCTCTTTGATATTCATGGTGATCGTCTGAGATCTATGGATGAGGAAGGGGTAGAATACATGCTTCTATCCCTAACGTCTCCGGGCTGCCAGGGCGAGCCGGATCCAGAGAAAGCAGCGACCATGGCGCGAGAAGCGAATGATTACCTCGCGGGCGAGGTTAGCAAGAATCCGAGGCGGTTTGGCGCGTTGGCTGCGCTGAGTATGCATGATCCCGAAGAAGCAGCACGTGAGCTGGAAGTCCGTTCCCAAATCCCATCTCATCCTCAGACTCTAACCACCCCTCAGCGCGCCGTCAAGACACTCGGCATGTTCGGCGGGCTGATCAACGACTTCCAAAGCACCGGCGCAGACGGGAACGGGAAAGAGTATTTCGACACGGTCAAGTATGATCCGTTCTGGGAGAAAGTGCAGGAATTAGATGTGCCCGTTTATTTCCATCCTCGGTACAAGATTGCTAGTGAGTTGAAGGAGGGCACGGCGTATGGGAGTAGGAAGCATTTGGTGGGCGCGGGGGTGAGCTTTCATTTGGATTTGAGCTGGCATGTGTATGCGGTTGTTAGTAGCGGTGTGCTTGATAGGTATCCCGGGGTGAGGATTGTGGTGGGGCATTTGGGGGAGGGGTGAGTTATCTTTCACTGCTCCCCGGTCATCATGCATTGTAAAATGGGAGAAAGTGAGCTGATGAGGAATGTTTAGAATACCATTCAATCTGTGGCGTGCAAGCCACTGGATCAACCACCCCTTCAAGCGCTCCACCAGGCCCTGCAAACACGACTACACGTACTACTTCACACACAACGTCTTCATCACCACCTCTGGCTTCTTCTCAACTCCCGGGCTTAAATTCTGCATCAATGAACTTGGTGTAGATCGCTGTCTATATTCAATCGGTAAGCCACATCCCTACCCTTGACTTATGATTCACAACTGATATTGATATTGGGAAGATACGCCATACGAACAAGTCAAAGAAGCCCAAGATTGGTGGAAGACCGTTGATCTTCCACCAGAAGAGAAAGAAGCCGTGGGACGCAAAAACGCAATCCGAGTTTTCAAGCTGCCGTTAGAAGAATAGATAAAGGTAAATCAACTAAACAAAGTGACTATGGGTATCTCCAATCTCTGCCGTATCATTCATTACTCATCAAATCAATCAATCAAATCCGCCTCGGTCTCGGCCCGCCCACGGGCAACCCTATTTTCCCAGCCCGCGGCCCGGACGGGAGCCCAATACGGCCGGCTCCGGCGATGGTGGTTCCTCTCGCCATCGGAGCTGGTGGACCATTTTTCGAAACAGGCGTAGGTCCATTTCTTGGAGCAGGGGCTGACGCTGAGGGTGTGGGTGTAGGCGGTGGTCGTATGCCTACGGTATTGAACCTCCCAACACCAGGCGATTTCTCCGGGGGACGCGCAGTCGTCGTGTTGAATCCCGCTACACCCGGTGACTTCTGCGGCGGTAGCGGCGGTTGTGGTGGGAGCGGGGACCGACTAGCGATAGTGTTTATCCTTTCGACACCTGGCGACTTCGGCAACTTCGGCGACTTCAGCAGTCGTCGTGGAGAGCGAGGCTCATTCCCGGCAACGGTGTTGAATCTTGACATGGCGGGTGATTTTTGCGGCGCCATTGGACGGGATGGGAAGTTGTTGAGGCGCGAGACGGTTTTGGTAGTGGTCTTCACGTCTAGTAGGTCTAGACTCAGGTTTACTTTCGGAGTTGGTGGGACAGGTGGAGCTGCTCCGCGCTCTTGGGCGAGTCCCGCAAAGGCGGCGCGGATCTTGGCTTCTGCTTTGCGCATCTGCGCTTCCTTGTCATTTGGATCATCGTCAGATTCGTCGTCATCGTATAGCATCTGTTGCTCTCTGGCTTGCTGTTCGCGTCGCTGTGAGGCCATTATCTCTTCCTGCTTGCGGCGTTCCATCTCTATCCGCTCTTGTTCTCGCTGTTGTTGGCGCTCCGCTTCCATACGTGCCTGGTCCTCTTCGTATCTCCGCTGTGCTTCTCGCTCCTCATATTCTCGCCACTGTAACGCTATTCTCTCTTCCTCGATGCGTTTAGCTTCCAACCTCTCTGCTTCGAGTCTCATCTGCTCTTGGCGCTCTTCCTCTTCTTGCCGCCGTCTCTCCGCAGATCTGCGATTCATCTCCTGCCGCTCTGCTTCCTCAAGCCGCCACCGCTCCTCCTGCTCCTTCTCAATCCGCCTCCGCTCAGCGATCCGTTCCGCTGATCTCCGCCGCTCTTCTCGCTCTTCTTCCTCTTCCCTTCTCATCCTCTCTTTCCGTTCCTCCAGCCGCCGCCTATTTTCCCTCCTTTCTTCCTCAATCCTCTCTTCTTCCAACCTCGCCTCCTCTTCCACCCTCAGCCGTTCCCGCTCCTTCTCCTGGTACCTCAGCCTCCTCTCCACAATCTCCCGCTGTATCCTCTCCTCCTCGCGGCGCTCCTCCTCTTCATACTTCAACCTCTCATCCTTCTCCCTCCCCGCACGATCCTGCTCCTTGAGCAGCTTCTCATTCATCATCTCCATCTTCCTTATTTCCTCTTCCTCATCGAACCTCAGCCGCTCATCTCCAATCTCATCAGTGTATATCTGCACATCATCCCACTCGCCGCCCTGCACGCTCTTCGCGTCATACGGCCCGTAGGGATCCGTCGGCGAAAGAACAGAAGACGACTCGTCAGCGCGAGAGTCCCCATAATTGCTCTCTTCATACGACGACTCCACTTCCACTTCCACT
This sequence comes from Lachnum nothofagi, assembly GCA_003988875.1. NCBI lineage: Eukaryota > Fungi > Ascomycota > Leotiomycetes > Helotiales > Lachnaceae > Lachnum > Lachnum nothofagi. The sequence goes on from QYSG01014668.1 coordinate 18,733, forward strand.
TCCATCTTCATCCTCGCGTCCTCCTTCTCCACCTCCGCTACAAACTGATTCATCATCATATCTTCCTCTGCGAGCTTACGCTCCTGCCGTTCGAATTCTTCTTGCTGCTGCGTCATGCGCCGCCGCTCGAGCTCCATCTGCTCTTGCTCGAAGCGGATCTGCATGCTCATGGTCTGGTACTCGAGGATGGAGGGGCGGTTGTCCTTCTTATTTTCTCTTTCTTCGTTGCTGCCTGGGGAGATGGGCGTCATTCCGGCGGGTGAGGTGTACATGTCTGGTACACCAGCTGGCGGGAGGTTTATCTGCAGGGATAGTGGCGCTGGTTCATTGGCGCTTGAGCGGGCGAGCCATGGTTTAGCTTGTGCTGGCGACATGACTGGCGAGGCTGTTGGAGATTTTCTCGCTGCGGGTGTGGGTGCTGGAGCCGGAGCTGGGGCTTTCGCGTTCATATCCATATCCATCATATCCGCCATCAGCGCATCGAGATTGCTAATCGAGGGCTTCCCCTTTCTCGATGCCTGCGTCACTGGCGCAGGAGCTCTTGACATGATAATCGGAACCGTTTCCACTGTTGGCGACTTCTCTCGTACAGCTGGCGCAGTCTGCGATCGCTTCGGCGCCACCTTCGACTCCTCAGTTTCTATCAACTCCGAAAGCAAGCCCAGAGACGCAGATTTCTTATGAGACTCCGGTCGAGCCTGCACTTCGTTCATCGCCACCTCGTTCGTCATCTGTGTGTGTGCTGAAGCTGCATACCCAAACATTTTCGCTACCCTCGCGGCGTTGGAGTTCGATCTCTGGGGTCCGCTATCGCCTGCTTGCAGGTCGTAGAGCTTTTTTGGAGCGGGTGCTCCAGTAGTTGCCTATAATCCCATTGTCAGTTTCTAAAATCACTCAAATTGCTAGAGTAGTCTTACTTTTGCTGTAAGTCCATCATTCACAATCGGCTTAATCGAAAACGCCGCCTCCGGACTCGCACTCCCCTCTCCCCTCTCCGCCGGCGACTCCTCCGCCTTCTTCGCAACATAACTCTTGAAATACGCGCCCCACCCAGTCGTCGCCATTTCCTCGCTCCTCCTCACTTCTCATACAAAAATTCCTTCTCTCTTTCCAATCCTTGCAACCAGTTCAAGAAAAACACTACCAGGGATTTTCCAACTCAAATTCATCAACCGGCGTGGAAAAATTGGCTAAACAGAAAGGAAGAAATCGAAATGACGGAATATGAAAGATCGTAGTAATTAATCGAGAGACAAAAATGATCCTCGCCACCTGAGACACAGCTGCGACCGCGCGCATCGCCAACCCATCCTGAAACGAAGGGCCCGCGCCCACGAAACGAAACTTGCGGCGCGCTTACCCCGCAAACCCTTCAAACTCGGTTGCGATCTCGGAACTTCATGATCTCATCGAGATTGTGAAAATTGGAATGTGCGAGGAAATTCGCTGCTTGGAATTTTTGAGGGTGGGGTGGGTAGAAGGGATAAGGATGCGATTTGGTTTTCTTCACGTCGCACCGATCAAAATCCACCACAACTCAATCCAATTTTGTCGGTAATAGATTGCATCTCGTTTCGGCAGTGCGCCGATGCGGATGAGTGAGGTGTTTGGTGTGGCGCGGGATCTCGATTGCTGTGACGATTCTGAGGAAGCGCCGCAGTCTTGAGCTCCGAGCCCACCATCTCGAGATCAAATTGTCCCGAATGGGCGGCGCCGTGAAACGGCTTGGCGCAAAAGCATGACCGATTTGACGGGCGGTGAGATGATCGGCCATCGTGATACTGCGCTGCTATCAGTCAGTCATCATCCTGGGAATAGCCCTTGCTCGAGCTTATTTGCAAAATGCGATATATTCCTCGGAAACTACACAAAGCACCTCCAAAGTAAACACGCAAAAAGGACCGAGGCGTCCACCCAGGTCTACTTCAGTAAAATAGAACTCATCGCAGGGCCGGATTAGCAATTCGCAGTGGACCCCTGATGCTCGCCAAAGTTCAAGGCAAGCCTTCTATTCTTGTGTAAATCTATCTTGTATGCTGCATTCAATAGGAAAAATCCCATCCAATTTCTCTTCAACTCCCCCCAAAAGCCCTCATCGTTCACATTTCTTCATACTGAAGTCAGGATCACAGCCGCTATTCGCAGAGCTCTCCTCCTTTCCCCAAGCCACCTCCCTGGACTTCATCTTAACTTCACTCTTATCAATCTCTTTCATATGTAGCTGTTCCAGCGGCTCGAGCGTCTTGTTCAAACCGCAGCACATTACACCAGCCTCGTTACACCAAATATGATAGTGCGGTCGGAAATTCCTCAGGACTGGTAGCTCCGATACCGAACTGGCACCCTCTGCACGTCTACATCAACATCAGTATACCGTCCACTTCGGCAAGCAATATTCTTCAGGAAAAGTCAATGACCTACCGCATTCCCAGCCCTCCAATTTTCCTGTGTGAACATACATTCCTCAAACCAGCGCTCGCAAACGAAACACTTGCTATAAACCCCCTCCCCCCCGTTAGCTTTCCATTCCTAACAAAACAATCAGTCTGAAAAAGAAAAGATTCTTACTGCTTGAATACACGTTTACGCCTCTTGCGCGACTGCAGCTTTAAAATCTTTTTCCGCGCCTGCTTCTCCATATGCCAGGGTAGCACGGGCGGGATACCACTTTCGAGTCTCTCGATTTCGGCATCCTGCTCCCATTACACGCCTCGCAAAGTCTGACTGGGACTCGCGATTCGGGCGTGGCATGCTGGGATTATGGGATGTGATTGGAGGTGTGTCACGCATATCCAAATGTGTGCCAGTAGTTGTGCTCAGGGAGGGACGTTCAGCAAAATGATGTTGTGGGACGCTGTGTTTCTTTGTGGAATTGAAATTTTTTGAGATTTTAAGCTCTAGTAAAAGTGGTCCAGAGTGCAACGATTAAGCATATATCATTAGGCGGCCCGTTAAAGAGGTAGTATCTCCAGTTCGCCGGTCCCTCCGCGGTCACTGTTCGCTTAACCCCTTTCACAACCATGAGCCTACGAACCACCTCGCGATACCCTCTCATGCAGAGAAAATTGTGAACTCCAACCCCGGAGCACTAATACTATCTAAACAAATGCACCGCATCGAAAATCTAGAAATCGTCAGCCCATTCCCGAGATCACCACATGGAAGTACTCACAAAGTTCGGCTCAAGATACGTATCCCCACTACTCCCCGAAGCTACGCTGATAGTAATCTAACTCTAGTCAGCAATTTATTCACATCCTCAATCACTAAAACTCACTGTATTACTCCCTGAAACTAACCCGCCTGCTGCCACAGGGAAATCATAGATTTCCCCTAGCCCTCTATACGCGCCCCTCGTCACGCCCCTACTATCAATCTTCGTCGGTGCCGCCGGCGTAGCCCCAGACGCCCCATTGACAGTGACAATCGGCCGTGCACCCGCAAAGCTGAGCGTGGTGCCAACCCGCAGCGTCGCGGCGGCAGCAGCTTGCGTCGATGTAAAAGTGACCTTGATCGTCACCGGATCATTGACGCCCTTGAAGATCGCCATCGGGAAGCTGTCAAGCGAGGACGAGCCAACGGTGTAAGTGAGCGGGCCCCAGGATGACATGCGGCTGTCTGAGGGGTGCATTCTGAGCTGCCTATCAGCATTGCGGAAGCCGGTTGGCTGGCCGTCCCAGTCGCCGATCTGGAAGAGCGTTTCGGAGGGCGTGGTCCAGGTACTTTGGATGTTGTGTGTTAGAGTGGAGCCGGCTGTGACGACGACGCCGGTGTGCGTCGCGACTTTGAGCTCGTCTTGGTAGAGCACCATGGTGTATGTACCTGGTTTCATGGCCGGGGAGGCGAAGTTCGCGGATGAGGCGTCGGCTGTGGCCCAGTATTGCGCAGCTGAGTTGTACCAGTGGACCACAGCTGGATAAGTGGCAGTCGCTACACCGACTACTTTTCCATTGACGTATCCGCGGCCGCTGGTCGCAACGTAGCCGGAGATGCCCATCCCGGCCCAGAACGAGAGATCAGCGTTCGCAGCAGGCGTGCCGGAGCGAGAGAAAACACAAGCGTACGGGCCAAAAAGACCAGTTCGGTAGCTCTCGGTTTGAACGTGGCCCGAGTTCATGTACCAGTAGAGCGCGCTGTAGGAGCCGCTGGGATTAGCATTGATGTCACGGAAGAAAGGCCCGCCAGAGGAAGTCTCGTAGGCAACACCCGGGATCAGCATGCATGCTTTCATGGTACTACCGGTGAGACAATGGACTTGGTCTTCGATGAAGCGTTGACTTGAATAAAACTTAGATCTAGTGGCGCCGTTGACATTGAAAACATCCGAGCCCTCAATGGCGGTCCCGCTGGAGGTATCTGATGCTTGTGATACATCGTCGTTAGGGAGCAAAGCTTGATTTAGGCGCCCAATCCAGCGGAGCTCTCCAACAGATGGTTCTATAGAGTTCTTTTAGCTAGTTCATTTTTTTAAAGATAGAGACCTTACCGGCGGTAGCGTAAGTGGCCATGTGGATTGTGCTGTCGGTATCCCGAACAACATAGTAGTGCGTCAATGTGGAAGTAGCACAAGTGATTTTCACGTAATTAGTTCCACTATCTACACTCATGTTAGTATATCTCTTCTGCTCATGGCTTCTAGTTTCAGTAGTCAGACTTACAAGTGATGGTTGTCGCGCTGACAGTGGCAGTCCCTAGCCCGGATCCAATATGAGACCCCGTGCTCTGATATTGCACTTCAGAGCCCCTATAAATAATAGAAGTGATATCACAGCTACTTCTCGAGACCGTGAATTGGAACGAATTGGTAGAATCTGCATTAACAGTGTAGGCGGACGAGGTGGTAGTGAGGGTGACAGCATTCGCTACAAAGGGGTAGCACCCAAGTAGACTAGTAAACAATGCCGCGAAGCGCATCATGAAAAACTAAAATATACGTACAATGAAGAAAATTGAAACTTACAGTACTTACTCTGACGACCTAGGGCCACAGAGAAATTAATACGAGATTGCGGTTATTTTACACGGACAAATTCCCCGCATTTTGCCTGGCCAAGCAATCGGCGCAGGGCAATCGCAGCTTGGCAACATTGGCATTCTTTCACCTGATATAATTGGCATTCATGAATTCCTCCGGCGGGGCAACTTAATCCTCAACTTAAAGAGAGGACTGCATCTGTGGCCGAGATGACTAAATAGTCTCGTTCGGTAGACTTTGGAGCGGGTTTGAAATTGGATGTAACAAGGATCGAGTCACTCTCTGATCCGCTAACATCAGCTCCGCCTTAGAAGGCAAGAGTGTTATCTTGCATAACTCATACTAGTACTCAACTTTATGTGTATTGGCTTACATATGAGGACTATAGCCTCCTCCATCTAATTCGGGCTCTCATTCTAGACCCCAATAATTGATATACATTTATGAGACTCAAGAATTATTTTCTTTCAGATTGCAGATCCTCTTTTTAAAAACAAAACTTCGAGAAAAGGAGAGAGATAAGTTGAAACCAAAATAAACTTGGAGTTCAGTTTAATATCAAGTCTTTAATCCAGCAAGCGGCTTTTCTCGCGCATAGTAAGAGAATCATCTTGGATGCACTAGATATGTACATGATGGCGTTGGCGGCGGGGAAGGAGCGTACGAAAAGCGAGTGGTATGCCTTGATTGAGGGGTGTAGACTGAAGATTGCAGGAATCTATGGCGAAGGTCGCGGTCAGGGCAATGAGAGCCTGATCGAGGTAGTCATTTAAGTCGAGGGCGAGGTATAGTGCAATCATATTTCGAGAACTTAAACGAGGAATCCGAGGGTATTTCTGGATTTGATCTATGCAAAAGTCCTAAACCAGCAATGCCGGCCCCCATTGATCAATCTCCGTAGCAGCTAAGTACTGTAATCATTAGTGTAGCCGCAAACCCGCAGCATGGGGGCCTTATCACGAGTCTTCCTCAATTCCACAGGACTCACTCGACTAGCTCTGTTCCGTGACCTCGAGAGACTTGTCTCCAAGATCATAACAGTAGTCTTCTCTCGTGTTTTCCAATATCGAAGACTTGAGGAGAGCTGTGCATTCCTCGCTAGCAGTGAAGTCGTCCGCCTAAGTATTCGATCTCATCTGTGAAAATATGCTACCCAAGAAGGAAGTCTCTCAGTCTCTGCCTATGATATCAACTGGGTATCGTAAGGGATCTTTTCGTTTAGACATAGCCAACGTTGCCACAGCCCTTCCTCGCTGAGACGGAAAAGAATATCACCTGCGTTTGCTCTCTCCGCATCTGCGCACCGAGCATGAAAAGGTAGGCCAGTCAAAATGTATGAGAGAAGCGGGGGATAATGGTGAAGGTCTCCTGTCTGTTCTTTCTGCGACCAACTGATTGATGATGGGCGGATAGGATTACGATTAGCTGAATATATTCGGCTACGAGTCATCAACGAAATTCGAAACTCGTAGGCGGACAAGTCTGTTCGCAAAGACAAAGGGGTCCTGGCTGCGGGCGACGGATAAACTGGTTCTGGACTTCTACGTGCTTTTGCTGGGAAAGCGGCTGGGTCAGGGGATCGTTCAATGCCTTCACCATTGGACAGGGCCGAACCATCTAATCCCGACTGGTGATTCTCATCAGGGCTAAACAAAGACTGGTCTGTTGCCCAACCCCCGGCGGCAGTAAGTGGGTCTGAGACGGGTGGGGGACTCGGGATGGAACCGGCAGAGCTAAAGCTTCTCACACTTCCGCTTCTGTTGCTCCTATACGCGTGCACGCTGAACTCAGAAGCGGAGAAATGGTCGGAACCTTTGCAGACTTGAAGTCTAGCTTTGATCAGAGAGTCCCACTCCGGGGCTTTGATGAAGTCGAGGCATGTATGCATGATACTAATATGTCCCTCACCTATAGACGAGTGGTAGCCCTCATTTCCCAGAATTTTGAAGCCATCTCCATGAACGAAAAACTGCCTGATTGAATCGTGTATCAAGCACACCATCCTTGTCTCTCCAATCTCTAGATCTAAGGATCCGGCACCAGCGGCAATAGAATAGTCATCATCAGACATCCCATCTTCCGATGTAAGGAGATCTGGCCCTGTTGTAACTTCGGCTAGACCCATCGAAATGTGGCAGATTTGTTTTTCGAGCTGCAAATCCGTTTCAGCGAAATAGAGAGACTGCCGGCACTCTTGGTAAGACCCTGGCAAGGGACGTCGAAGGTATGGAAGAAGGTCGCGCCATTCGCATAGTCGTAATTCACCAGCGAGGGCTGCCCATTGAAAGAATCGAAATGTTGTTTGGCGATCCTCTACCGGTTGACGAAGGATCTCTTTGAATAGGTCCTGAAGCCCAACAGGGACTTTAGACAAGCGCATGTCCAAGAATTTCTCGTTTTTGCCTTCGTCCATGTCTCTCAGGAGCATGTCAACTACCAAGACGACCCAAAGAAAGATACCAGATGAAATTTCCTCGATGTTACTTTTCAGCTTGCGAAGCTCTCCACTTCCCCAGCTAATGTCATGGGCGGCGAATCTTCTCTCGACATAGAGCGCGATATCTGCCCCATTACTCTTTTCTGCGATAATGACCGGGCAGTTCGACAGAGTAGTGGCTTGAAAGTGACGGCTCGAGATGCATATCTTTAACCTTGAGGAGTGAACATAAGCTGATTCGGTTATTTCGCGGAAAAACAAAGCCAGGTCTCTCGCTTCATCGGCATCACACTCATCTAGGCCGTCAATGAACAACGTCGTGGGGGTCGCAGAGCTGGCCGTGAACAACTCTTGTAAGAAGCTGCGAAGCTCTAATTCGTCCCATATCCCCAAAATCCCATCGCGATTCTCAACGCAGATTAGATTCTCTTCGTATATCTCTAGACACCTGTGGAGATCGTGTCGTCGCCTTGGTAAGAGTCGATACAAAAGAGAGCGGTAGAAGCCCTCTGAGCTACGGAACAACCTGGCCGCTTTCTTATCGAAGAAAAATGCTGCAGTTTGAGATGGCGGCTCCGGCACATCCACTTTAGAAATTCTCTCGAGAGCTGCACGCATCAGGGTGGACTTCCCAGAACCAGGTTTTCCCCTGATCCAGACGAGTCCCTTGTGAGTTGCTAGATTGCGATTGTAAAGCCAATCTGTGAACTTATCATGGTTAAACAACCATTCACAAGTCCCCTGAAGTGGTCTCTTGGCTGCCTTTTGTCCTTGGGTGATGCCCCTGAAGCGTAACGATTGGAAAAACCCTGACGAGAACGAACTTTAGAAAGCCTGAATAGATGAATGCCTTATTAGAAACTAACCTTTCTCCAGGGAGGTTAAATCAACTCGTTCGCTCTCAGCCCATCTTGTTGGGGGTTCTAATTTTAGTGGATGAGAGTGTGAAAACCGTTGCATTAAAGTACAGTCTGTACAGATATCAAAGATCTCACCCCCGACCTTGATAAAATTTGGGTCGAGGAGACTCGAGAAACGACACATTTCCATGTGATTGGCCTGTAGTGTCTCGGCTCGCTCCCGAGCGTCACCAATCAATGACGAAAAGCTGGGAACGACCTATAGAGGAAGTGAGCAATGGTACCGCTTCAAGAGGTGGATACTCATCTTATCATTAAGGGGCCCTATGTTAATGCCCGAGAGGCCATAACCTTCTTGAAAGATCTTCACTCGAAAATTGTATTTCGCCCAGGCTCTAGAGAACGTCTCCTGGCATCTTTCGAGGTCTGACGTCTTTAAGCCTAACGCATCTAAATTCGCCGAGCTCGTATCCATTCTGACAGAGCTTGCCACTTTGCGAGCGAGGCTTCCAAGTTTCGCCATATCCAGACTTCCCCTGTGAGGTGTTCCGAGAAAAATGACAGCGGCGGTCGGCTTCGCAATATCTCTAGCATCGGGATCATCAGAAATATCGGCGGCAGATAACATCTAAATGATCAAGTCAGTATTACCCTCGATTTTACTGACTGCCGCAGAGTATTACACACTTCCTTTGTGACAATACCACCTAACGAGTGCGCGACAAAAATAATCGGATAATGTGTGGATCGAAATCGTTTCAGTGCAAAGAGAAAGTCTTTCCCATGCGAAAAAACAGTATTTGTGTTGCTTGGCCCGGCGAAATATTTGGTAACCCGAGTATCATAACCCCATGTGAGAACGCGGGCTTGTGGGCATTTTGTTGGAAGTAGGTCATTGGGCCAGAAGCACCCCGTCGCCCTATTGTCGGTATCGTCCAGCCGCTCAATTTGTGCCTCTGTTGCAACTTCGCTATTATCGTAATGAATAGTACCGTCCACTGATGACATAGATCCATCTGCATCGTGTTCCGTGGGATGTTTCCCTCGTCGTGGTATTACACGACGAAGTCTTTGCTTCCAAACTTCCAGCTGCTTTTCCTCCTCAACCGATCTAGCTGCCAGGGATGTGTTATTTCGAGGTTGGAGCAGATTCGACTCGACCTTTGACGTTTTTGAGGATGCCCATGTTTTGAAAGGATGGCCTTGCAGGCCGTGAACAAACACTATGCTGGTTTCTCAGTCAGCTGCGCGATTTCCCACTCAAGGAAGCGTGAACATGAAATACGCGACGTACTCGACGGTAGCAGGTGTGTCGGGCTCGTAGACAACTGAGAGCCCAGTATCGGCTATGCTGTCGTTGGCAGCCTCAAGATGCTCCCGCGGGGACATTTATCCTACTCCGTACGATTGTAACAGATGCAGTGGCTGGCTATGGCAGAGGGTTCAACATGCTCTAGGAAATATGGGAGAAGAAGTGGGGTTGATGCTCGCCGCCCATCAAGCCGCAAGGCTGCGTGGTAGGAAACCGGCCACTACAGTACTGCAGTGCAGCCACATGCACATGATTTGATCGGTTGGGAGCGGACATGCTGACACTTGATGCATGTTCGACGCTTGAAGTTGATTGGGTTTGGATTCGCTATATATGCAAAGCTTTCGAAAGAAGGAAGAAGAATAAGTTAGGAAGCCTTGCTCTGCGCCGCGCAAGATAAGTTCCCACGAAGTAGTTGCCACTTGGCCCTATGCAGCTTATCGAGCCGGGACTGGAAGTAGCGATTGAGAAAAGGCAGTGAGCTTCTATCACCTTCAGAATAAGAGTTCATTGATTTAAAAAGAAAGAATGGCCTTGATACTATATGAAGAGAGAAGACCTCCGTAGATTGACGTTGACGACAACAGGTGAGAAAAGGGGCCGCTGGCGCCAGGGCCGTTCCGCTCATAGTGACGCGGCCAATCATGCGGCCTCTCCCGTGGGTTAGGCGGCCAAAGTACTGATTAGAGCAAGTCGGACCGGGTACTGTAACGGGAAAGGACATCGGGTTCAAGATCCTCCGCGATTCTGAAGCAAAAAGGTCGTCATTTTGACCGAAGCACAACCCAAATCCTGTCGGCATCCCGGTCTTTGAGATTGCAGCGACAGGATTGGGCAGCGGAAAGACTTGGCGCAAAGACGGGCTTGGCGGATGTCATGGCCGCTTTCAGCCAAATGCAAATAATCAAGCCGCAGCCGCGCGATGTGCTGATCCGCAGATGCCGACCAAACACACTACTCTAGCTCAATACCACCACCACTCTCTCCTATCCCCATATTCTATCAAGAATAATACTCAATTACTCTACAAAGCAATGACACGATAACCTCGCTAACCCCCCAACCATGCCGCTAGTCGTCCGAGGCAGCAGCGACCACTCCCGCTCAAAGACTCTCCCGACCCTCCAAACCCAGACCTCAAACCACTCCCAACAGCCCATCTCGCCCTCATCCCCCCATCCACGCGTTACCTTCGAATACAACCGACAAGACACCACCTCCTCCAACCCAGAAACCCGCACCTTCTCCCCCCGACGCTCCTTCACAGCCCGGCGCCACTCCTCGCATCGCGAGCGCCGCTCTCACGATGTCGAGGACCGCGACGTCTACTACGACTCCCGCGCCGCTACCCAGCGCGAGTACCGACGGCGCGGCACAACCCTCCAAGACTACTACGTGCACCACCCCGAACTTTTACCTCAATTACCCTTTACATTCCGGCGCGGGTTTAAGCGATGGAAGCTCGCCGGCTACGTCGGCCTGATGGTCTTCGATGCCTGCGTGGTCCCGATAATACTATACTACGCGCTCACGTTTGGCGGGAATGTGCAAGGTTTCATCAGTTTTGCGGTGATCACGGCGATCTGGGGCGGGCCGACGTACCTCGAGTTTGCGTTGAGGAGTTGGAGGTTGAGCCCGTTTAAGAAGGAATTCTTCTTTAAGCCGCTGGGCGCGGATAAGCGGTGGGCGTTTGATATCACGAATTGGATACTCGTGCTTACGATTGCGACTGTTACATCGTTATTGATTGTTGGGGCTGCGCCACATGTGGTGTTTCTCAGGGTGTTGAGCATGCCGGGACCGGCGATCCTGTATTGTCTTGCGGGCCCGCTGGGACTGCTGAGTCTGTATAGTTCGATGGGGTGGAAAGCGCCGTTCCGGATCTCGAGCACGGCGAAGGGCGAGAAGGTCCTTCCCGGCGTGTATTATATCGCGGAGGATGTGGTGGCTGTTAATGCGGGTGGTGGGCGGCCGTTCCGCGAGGGCTGGGCGGCGAGGTATAATGCGAGTCCGATTTTCAGGAAGATGGTTAGGGATTTGAGTTGGTTCTGGGCGATTCCGGGGCTGCTGGTGGCGATTTCGTGTACGGTTGTTATTTGTATACATCAGGTCCCTAAGGCGGTTGCTTATGGCATTGGTATGGCTTCTTTCCACGATCTCTCTTCTGATGCTAATAGAATTACAGGATGGGCTGTCCCGTTCATATGGGCATTTATCTGGGCCGTCATCACGCTCATGTGGGTCCGATCATCTATGGCGAAAGAGAAGAGGTGCTGGGAGGATGACACCTCGACATTAGACGATATCAAGAAAGTATCAGCGCCTTCAGCTAGTGCACCAGGGCCGTTGGCGGAAAAGCCGTCGCAGGAATCGACACTGGATGGGCATCAGGAGGAGAATGCTCTTCCACCGAACGCTGTTGTCCGTTCCGGGAGTGTAGTTGAAGAGAATTCGCACGTACAAAATCCTGCTACGGAACCTGGGAGCGCGGCGCCGGAACAGCCGAATTGAGCTGTGTCGCGGAGCGTTTCAATTGTACAGCACTTATTTAACGATGAGTACCCATCACGTCTGGTGAGAGCTAGCGCACCGCACGCGATCTCAGCGTCAGCCTAGAATTGAAGAGCCAGCTCGTGATGAATTGAGAGGAGGCTGTTCTCAGTGAGGGGGTGGAGGCGTCAGGCGTGGTTTTGAAGATTCAGAATATGATACCAATTTGGACCGGGCACTACAGTAGCTATTGGGTATATACAGAATAGAAATTAATGATTGTCCAATTTCCAAGCCCTCCAAACGAGACTATTTTCCTTTTCCCTTTTGATCGACTAAAGAAGCAAGCATCATAGGGCGAGACTGTTATGCTGGTCCTAAAGCAATTATTGATTCAGGTCAACGGTGTGCTGTTAGAACGTTACTGTAGCTACGCCAAGAATTTATCGCGCTAAGAAAATCATATCAACCTCCTTTTCCTTGCCTCGTTTTCAACACCTCAACGCCACCACCAACAGCTTCTGACAATGGAAATATTCATTTGTATCATGCGATGACGCCCAAGATCTGGATCTATAGAGCGGAGGAGGTCATCAGGATTCTAGGCAAGCAGCTTTCGATGAATCTTCCTTCTTGATCACGTGCTAATCAACATCTAGACTTCACTCTATCGAGCATTTGAGGGCTGTGGCTCTCAGTCTCATCTGGAATCTTCTCCTGAGATGACTCTGATACAAAGATCTACCATGGCTCGCCCAACAATACAAGAGCTTCAATGCGCTCTGTCATTGTGCACGCTCTCACCACAGCCTACTCAACGCCACTCCTTCCACTGCCTGTTCTCAAGCAGATACACCACTCACCGCCGGGGAACGCTACTTCCCCCAAAGCGTATCTCAAAATACTCAACATCAACATCAGCATCACCCTCGCCCGCCGCCGCCTCCTCTAAGCCCCCCATTGAAGACAACGCATCCTCATCCACCACCCAAAGCAACCCATCTTCACCCATCAACACCGACGACCAACCCCTCGTCCCAGCCGACGCGCTCGAATCCACCTCAACCAAACCCTCCAACGCCTGTTCCAAAGGCCCCATCAAACACATCTCTAACTTCAAATCCGTCTCTAAAACCTGGCCTCTTCAAGTCAACCCTGACCTCCCCACCTTCCCTCCCGACTCCTTCCCTCCATCAAAACCAACCTCCAAACTCCCCAAAGCCTCTCGCCTCTTCCAACTGAACTACCATCAAACCTCGCCACCCCCCTCCCCGCCGCGCACCGCGTCTGGCGAAATCAACTGGCCCCTCATCTTCCTCAACGACGCGAACCGCTCCATCAAGCAGCGAAACGACTGGATGCGCCGCTATCTCCGCACGCGCTCCAATCAGCCGCTCGATAAGCTTACGATGCTAGCTGATGCGATTGAATCCCGCCTCAGCCTCACGCAAGCTAGAGAGGCATGGCAGATGTGGGAAGACGCCTACGACTTCGAAAATGCCTCTAAGCGCCGCGCTGAGAGGCAAGAATGGGCCAAGAACGCTATCGCTCGCGCTGGCACCGAGATCCCTGACGGCTTGACGGCCGAGGAATTCGAGAGGCGGAAGAAGAAAACAGAGGCAAGGATCGCGAAACAGGGATTGAGAACGCAGACGTTTGGTCGTAAGAAATCGATTGTGCTGGAGATGATTAGGAAGAATCCGGCGTTGACGGAAGAAGAGGCGGTCGCAAGGTTGTGGGAACAGGGTGTTAGGAGCTATAAAGCGAAAAAGGAGGAGAAGCTAAGGTTGCTGGAGGAGGATAGGCATTTGATAGAGGAGCTGGGTTTGACGCAGACGAAGAGGGTTGCAAGGCAGGTTCCAGAGCTGGTTTTGGCGAGGATGATTTTGGTTAAGAGGGCGAATGTTGAGGCTGCGCGCAAGAAGGAGAGGATGGAAGCGAAAGAAAACTTTTCTAAGCGGCCGAAGACTTTGGGAGAAGAGAAGGGGAAGGAGATGATTGGTTCGGAGGGGTCAACAGAGGCAAGTCAAGAGGGCAACGAGTGGATCACAAAAGCGCGTGCTGATTGCAGAAGATTGGCCGCCACGATACGGAAGCTGTATAAAGAGGGGAAGGGGGATGATCCTCGCCTCCTTCATCTCCGGACCAATCTCAGAGAACTCGTCCAAGAAATAGGCAAAAGGAAAGAGAAAGAGGCATTTGCGGAACAGGCGAAGTTGTTAGAGAGGAAGAAGGAGGAGGATGCGGAACAGCAAGAAATCGAGCAGAAGATCAGCGCGGTGTCACTCCTGCGCTCGAAATTAGCGACGCAGACAGGAACCATGCTAAAAGAAGGAAGAGTCGACGCGAACGAGATTGCTTCTGCGAGGACATACCTGAGGAAAGTATTGCGGGTGATAAGCGCGAAAGAGAAATTAGAGAAAACAACAACAACAATCTTTGAGGAAGACGCTACAGCGTTACAAGAACCAGCAACCACTCCAGAGCTCCTAGAAGCCCGAAAAACCTACCGCGCCCTCGGCTCGCGCATCCGCCAGCTCGCAGCAGAAGGCAACGCCTCCGAAAAGGCAGCCGCAAAAGCCTCCTTCCGTCGCCAACTCAAACTCATAAAAACACTAAAGAGCCAGCTCCACCACCCTGCTCCCCCCCAAATAGAAACCTCGGAAACAAGCACATTAACCGAAATCAAAACCCTCAAAGCCACCCGCCAGCGCCTCAAACGGCGCCTCGCACGGCGCCTCGCGACCTTCGTACGAAACTCAGTCGCGAAACATGGACCGAGAATACGGTTCGTGACGCAAGTCAAAGAGCAAGAATCGGAACTTGTGCGCCGGAAACAGCAGGTGCGCGAGCTAGCGGCGCTGAGGAGACGCGTCAGGCAGCTGGAGCAGGTCAGGACGAGAGGGAGGGCTGTAAGGGGGCGCAGCGTAGCCTGGGGGAAGCAGATGGAGGTCGGGTTGAGTGAGGAGAGGAAGGAGAGAGAGGAGTGGAAGGAGAGGGAGGGGATGGAGCTCAGGGAGTCGAGGGAGAAGGCGCTGGAGGCTATGCTTGGTGAGTTGTGGGGGGGTTCTGGGGAGAAGGATGAGGATGAGCAAGAGAAGGGTGTAGGAGGTCTTGGGAGTTCGGGGTGGGGGTGAGGCGATGTGATACGATGGTATCTATCCTATATTCCATTTCCCCGCCCCCAAAAGCAGAGGTATACATGTACATAATCATCTCATTTCCAAATAAAATCTGTATCTGATACCCACCGACGCCCTCAACCTACTTCCTCATCCACCCCGCATCCATGTCCACAGTCCAGCGATCAACATGCGCAACCCGATGCACCACAACCAGCACAGCACACTCCTTCAACTCCTCATCGATGATATCCTACAACCGTGTCTCAGTCTCCACCCATCGTTTCATCAAGGATCATGATCTTCGTCTTATCGCTCTCGACTGAGCGGCGCGGATGAAAAAAGGCAGACTCCTGGTGTGGGTGGATCTTGAAAGAGCGGTATCTGGGGTGCAGGCTGGGGAGTGTGCGTGTGGTAGAAGCCTGCTGCACTCGGTTACGGAAAAGGGGTGCGCCTTTCTCACGTATCATGCAACTTCTGATCCCATGCTATTCATGACTTTGAGGCAAGAACAGTGCTGCGAAGCTTCTTCGGGGCTTGCTCTAGACTTGCGTCTGTCATAGATGAAATAGGGAAATGCCCGCACCTAACAGAGCGCGCCTGGATTTAAGTTGAATATATGATATTATCCCTAACTGTTCCTGGCGCCGAATGCAGTGATGCTGCTCAGTGTAACCAACATGCATAGCTCCATAAGCCTAGCTGAATCTCTCGTGACCTTCATCACTCATCCCACTACCCCACCTCCCCAAAAACACCTCCCGCAAAACCAACCCTCACCCCCTCACCAACCCCCCCGTTTCCCCAAATCCTCATTCCTCGACTGACCCTGACCCTGATCCATAATCTGCTCCTCATACTTCTCCACCACATGCGCCTCGACCTCGACCTCGACCTCCGCCTCGAAAACATCGACCCTCGTGCTCGCGAACTTCCTGGCGCTGACGCCGCGCTCGAAGAGCAGATCCAACTCTGCGAACGTTCGGCCTTGCGGCTCGGGCACGCGGAAGTAGGTGTAGATGATGCAGCAGAAACAGATTGCGGCCTGGGGGGTGTTAGCGGGGTGAGATGGTGGGGGAGGGGAAGGGGGGATGTACCCAGAAAAATCCTGCGTAGTTTTGCCAGTTCCATTCGCCGGGGTTGAGCATGTAGGGCGTGAGGACGGAGCAGATGATGCCGACGATGTTACTGCGACGCTTTGGTTAGTAGATATTTAATTAAAAGTCGAGCTGGACTTACTAGAGATTTCGTCCAAGCACGACCGTCTTGATTTGAAGTCTCCGCGTCGAGAGTTCTGCGACGAGGGAGTAACATACAGTACCAACAGTGAGTTGATAGCACAATGCCCATACTAACATGATGCTGCCAGTGGCGAGAGATGCTTCTTTCTTATGTGCATGTGGGACTAGACCTAAGAAGCCTAGAATGAAGAGCATGGAGCAGAGTCCACAGAGACCGTAGAGATAGAGTGCTCTATCATGACGGTTAGAGATGAAAATAAAGTGGATGGGAGGCACTGACCTTCGACCGATACCCAAGGTCATCAGAAACCAAGCACCGAAGACCCCGGCCATGTTGATACCGTACTGACCCAGGGCAAAGCTATATGCTTTGTCAGAATCGAGACCGGCTTGTTCGAGGAAGTATCTGAAAAAGAGATGCGTTAGCTAGGATCCTGGTCACGGGTCTTGGGGAAGCTCACGTGGAATATCCAGAAAATGAGTTTCCACTAAGATTTTGAATGGCCCAAACCATGCAGATGATTTCGGTCCGGCGGAGATCAGTGCCTTTGAAACAATCCAAATAGCTTGTACCTGTTGTTATCTGTACGGAACACGTTAGCAAGGAAATCATCCTAACGGAATTACACCGGCCTTTTCTTCTAATGCTGTGGTATGGACCATCATGGCAACCGTTTCATCGGCATTGAAATTTGTCTCTTTGTTCGTGCTTGTAAGACGCAAGAGGGATTTCTTGGCATCTTCGACGCGTCCTTTTCGGACAAGCCACCAGGGAGACTCAGGCGCAAGAGCAATTCCGACGAGAAGAGGCACAGGCCACATCCATTGAAGAGCGTACGGAATTCTGGGCATTATTAGCCTTGCGCCCCGGTTCAAAGAAGTGCCATCTACTCACCGATACGCCCATTCATCCGTACGGCCAAGCATACTCTTGATGACACCAATTCCAATGACTTGGCCAAGTCCCCAACAGAAGTTGACATAAGTTGTAAGGTATCCACGCAATGCTACCGGACAAACCTCGGAGGCGTACGTGATGGTCACTGCGCCCTCGAAATTAGCTTTAATCTGGGGTAACAGGCCCAGCCATGACTCGCAACTCACGTGTTTGAAATACACCCCATGGCTACAAGCTGTCAGCAGAAGGATTGAGAAATGAGATGCGGAAGTCCTTACAATTCCACAAAGAATCTCGGCAACTTGCAAAGCGACCACATCCTTAGCTGTGAAGAATATGGCCGTAAATCCAATGATCAGAGTGAGACAGGTCATCACAGTGTAACGATACCCGAATCGTTCAGAAACGTATCCATTGATGAAAAGACCGATGATTTCACCAACATTGGCACCCTGAAAAGCAGATAAGCGATGAGTCCAACTCTCGAAGCACTGATATGCTAACTCACATTACTAAGGCCAGCTTGCCAGGGCGCAGGTACTTGATATGACCCATCCGCGATCTGCTTCCCATACTTCTCGTTGAATTGAGGGAAAGCATCTATATTAGGAAGGTGCCACCATCAGTTTTCACACAAGCTTTAGCAAAGATGTCAATATCTCAACTCACAGAAATTACTCAAGAGACACACATCATAGCCCTCCATACAGATACACGTCGAGATGAGCACGCTCCAACCGACAGCCTTCGGGTACAGCTTGATGCCCTGCCACAGGCTCATCGAGTGCTCACTGTCCGAGGCGGTCTTGGCATTCTGGATCACCTCGTTCATCGACTTGGTGTTGTTGAGCTGGTCCTCGGGGGGGAAGTGCAGCGGCGCATCGCTCGTCACCGCATTGTCCGTTTCCTTGGAGGTCGCCATCCCCGCCGCCGTGGATCGATGCGGATGTGGATGTGGAGGATGAGAAAAGGGAGCCGTTCATCGTCCATGCTTATAATTCTTCACTGACTAGTTGGAAAATGCGGGGAGCGTCGGGCTACGCTCGATAGCCAATGGCATTCCCCATGTCTGCAGGGAAGCAGTTGGTTAGCCTCGCCCTCGGGTCTGATTTGCTGCATCTGGATTCGTCGGCTTGTGGCGGGGAACGTCTGGGTCTGGAAAAGCTCGATGATAAGTGGGCTGTCACGCGACAAGGTTTCGGCGACGCTTTCCGCAACTAGGAAGGAGACATCCTAGAATGGTAATTACACCCTTTTGTGATAAAAACCTTATGAATGTACCTCCGTACTTGAGGCTGAGTTGAAGACTCGTTTCGATGAACTTTGGTACTTAGGCGGCTGGATACTCTATCCCAAGTCGCCATCCAATCTCGCCTACGTAGTCGCGAGACCGGTGGAAATTCTTTCGTTCTTCTCAGCAACGCGTTTTATCACGATACTGGACGCGTCAAGTCCCCTTCAAAAATTCTCAAAGGGGCTACGCGACTGAAAGCTTCCTGTCTTTTTTGTTGACGTACATTAGAATCCTCGTTTATTGTGACGGGAGCTGTTCAGCTTCGAGAAATTTCGGCCTGCACGTTGAATTTGCGATAAGCAGCTCTCCAGCGAGAGGCGAATTATGGTATCTGTTAGCTCCCGCGGTTCAAGGTATCATGGTTCGCACGAGAAGCCGCATACAAACTTAGGATGGTGGAAAGAGCGTGTTTGTTTTTCTTGGAGGAATAGGCAGGAACGCTAGTCACGACTGCCTTTGAAATTTCCGACCCAGAATTCCATTGCTCTTCTACGCGGTCAAATCGAACGATGACTGGCCTTGAGTGAGTAACACCATCCCCAGTTCTGGGGCTCTACTCAAGACTTCGGGATCTCGGATAGTATAGACAATGGCGTCAGTATCTCGTCTTGCTTTCCTCTAGGTAATTAACTACTGACTCGGGAATGTACAGGCCGAAAACTTGCTTCGCGTTGAGTTCCCTGGAATCCTCCTTCCGTCTTTCCTACCTACGTTGATGCCCTTGCAAAGAATGAGTCAAAATCTGGATCCTCCATTCGCGGAGATTGTAGCACCGGATCAGCGCTCTTTCGAGATTGCCATACCCCCTCCCACTTATGGCACTCAATCAGGTTTCAATTTCAAATTAGATATCTTCACCGGGTCTTCATTGTCTCCAAATCCAAGGACAGCATTCGATTTCAAGAAGCTGGAAGAAAGTTCCACCCTTGACCAAGGGCAGCAACTCGCCATCGTACAAGCGCTCAGTACATAGCTGGCCCTAATTCAGGGCCCGCAAGGCTCTGGGAGAAGTGTTGACATACCTCTCGCATTGCATTTTCGATTTGCCATATTTTCATTGCCAAAACAGGCCCAACTTCTTTCTTCTAGACAAGTGTTCGCTAGTCAAGATGGTCCCACACCCCTCTCCACCAATTTTTAATTTTCCCTCAATATTCACAGACCTCGTTCAAAGTCTGCAGATACTCCTCATCATCTGAGCTATCATCATCACCCCGCTTCCATTTCTTCCGCTCTCCTTTCGCTCTGTTGTCCAGCATATTCCAGATCATCACTACACCGAACCCTACCGCCCCGAGCGCTACTGAAACGAGATATCCTAGTACGTACACTCGTAGGTAGTTGGTGCGGTGAGGCTCTGGGGTTGCTGGATCATCGCTGCCTGCAGGTTTCGAGTCAGTGACAACTCCTCATCTCGTAGTTACGGAGCGTTCAGACCACATGTACTCTGCCCAAATATCGACGTTGCACTGTTTAGACATGTACTGTTCTCTTTTACGTCTTGATGATGCCTATCCCGGAACCACTGGTACGCAAATAGCGCAACCCAGGCACAGCTCTGCAAGCTCATGGCGTACCACCATGGCGCTCTAGACAAGCAGAAAAGAAGGCGCTGAAACATTCTAATCACTTGAGAAACTTGTTTGGACAAGTACAGGAGCTGGACGCGGTTGCAAATTGTGGGGTAAGAGCCCGCTTTATTGATCGAGTTGAGCAATGACGTTCCTTTGATGTGGCTTCGTGCTTATTCGCTGATATGCGAGAAAGGATTGCATATGTGCTGGGCAGATTTTCCAGTTTGGTTGTAGGGAGGAGCCAATTAGATTGGCCTTTGTGCTGCAGAGATGAT
The DNA here is from genome assembly GCA_003988875.1 of Lachnum nothofagi. Taxonomy (NCBI): domain Eukaryota; kingdom Fungi; phylum Ascomycota; class Leotiomycetes; order Helotiales; family Lachnaceae; genus Lachnum; species Lachnum nothofagi. The sequence continues at coordinate 39,211 of QYSG01014668.1, forward strand.
TGGTAGCTGGGTCCTGTCGAGATGCATGAACCTACATCTGGACACAAAGTGAGGCTACCACTCATGTCAGGGATTTCTGAACCGGGCGTATTTTCTTTTTCGAGGACTTTCCCCTCAATTTTGCCTCAACGTCTGAACTTTATTCATTTCGAAACCGACATTACTCTGACCGTGGTAGCGACACTAAACCCCCTCGTGAGTGTTGGTCCTTCGATGTTTGGGATAGTTGTCTGGGTTAAGCGCAGGTATTGATAATTGTCACTCAGCCTCGTTCTCGAAGACATCCAAATGTCTTTCGGATTCTCAATTTCCGATGGCTTCACATTGGCCCAGCTAGCATGGTCTACGCTTGACGGGGCCAGAAAAGCTTGCAAAGAGCACCACTCCTTGACCAACGAGTTGCATAGCCTATGTACTATTCTCGACCACCTACGCTCTGAAGTCGCAAATCCAGATTCTTTAATTCACAAGGCTAGGGGTCGTCGTCGAAAAGAATTAAGAGATCACATAGAAGGCTGTGAGCCACATCTACGGCGGATGAATGCCATTCTAATCAAGTACAACAAACTGCCAGAAGAGGAGCGCAGTGTAACACAGCTTTGGCAGAGAGTGCGATTTGGAAATGGTGGAGTCAAGGATGTGGTTGAGATTCGGCAGAAGATCTCGACTTATACGACGGCCATTCAAATGTCACTCCACCTGCTTTCTCAAGGATCCCAGGGTAGAATGGAGCGAATGATTAATCACCAACGAGGGGAAATGAAGGGGATCAGAGAATCTGTCAATCTGCTCTTAGCCAAGCCAAGTCCAAATCACGAAGGGTCTGTGTTCACGGACTATTCTCAGGATGACATAGCCTGGTGGCGAAACTTCCGGCATGACCTAGTGAAGGTTGGCTACAAAAGCAAATCAATATCCAAACATATGGATCTGATCCAAGCGTACGTCAAGGAGTTATGTGAGAGAGGTATCTTTGATACAGATGATGGCTGTTGCCAAACATCATCGGACGGCTCTTCCGACGTTGAGCATGGCGATGACCCAGCAGACGGCCTTTTGATGAGCGAAAATGCCGAGAACAGCACCGAGCCTAAAAGCGAAAGTCTACCACTCCAAGTGTCGGAAATGCTCCAGAGTGTCGTCTTCTCCCAAGGACGAGTCAAATTACAGAACACCAACGGTGAAGCCCAAAAAGCTCCTCGGCTCACTCGCACCCTACCCGATACGTCATCTACTGCTGAGTTGGATGGAAGCAACACGCTCATGTCTACTGCGGCGGATGCAGAAATAGAAGATGGAGATCCTCAGACGTTAGATCAAGCAACACTAAGCGTCGCCGCCTTTCTAGCTATGGCGAACAAGGGTTTCACCAGTGACCAAAAGGAAGGTCCTTTGGACAAGGAGGAGCTGGCAGCAGCACGCTTGGAAGCATTTTCCGCACTTTCTAGAGAGGAAAAGAAGAAAACTATCACAGTGCAAGCTGCGGGTGATAGAACATATATATTTCCTTACTATCTGGTCACGACGTGGAATGTGAGTTTGAATTTCTCCGATACATGTCTCGGAGCTAAGCATGTTTCACAGGGAATGAAGCATTTGTTAGAACAGGCATTTCTGAGCAGCGAAGATCCTTCAGAGAGTGTATCAAAAGGCGAATATGATCTCTTTCGCCTTGACAATAAGGTCATTATTCCACAACTTTGGGAGACGTTAGTTGAGCCAGACATATCCATCAGAGTAGTCTTACGACCGATGTCAACGGTCTCGACCTCACCTATCATGACCCGGCAAGCGGTACCACCGGCTCTGTCTTATGATGCACCAGCTTTTTCCTATGCAGCAACAACACCTTCCTACCCCTCAAGCTACCGATCTACACCGTCTAGGTCAAGCACAAAATCTGTTTCGAAATCCAATTCAAGCTTGATCTCATTCTTGGGCTTCGCGCCGCGCCCACGCCCGAAACCAAAACCTCGCGCAAGATCGCCACCGAGATGGTATCCACCTCCGCCTTGCCAAGTCCAAGCTCCCCGTCCCAAACCTCTACCCCAGGTCTACACATACAAGCCACGGTTTGTTTTCGAGGAAACTTCCACCGACCGTCCTTCCGCTATTCAAAGTCCAGGCTTCCCAGCAGCTTCTAATCAATCGCCACGTTCATGTGATGCTCCGGTAAACAATTCTACAGAGTCATCCACGCCTCGAACTCAGCCCAATTCCGTATCATTGAATATGTCTCATTATCCGACCATGACAGCTGATGGGTCACCTATCTTCGAGCTTGCATAGCTACAGAGAGCGGCTTGTTGTGAGCGATACTCTGGATATCAAGAGATGATGAATTGGGGGATAGGCACGTTTTGCATGATATTTGACACGTATGAGATTTTTGGGACTGTCCTCGTGCCCGCCTCACAGATGTGTGAGGGCGCTCATACTTTAGAGTCATTGAAAATACAATAATGCTATTTCGGTGATGCAATAGTCACTTATATTGCTAAGAATACCAGTACATGCTCGCGCCATTCCCTATATCCTAGAATCCGATCGTCGCTTCTCTCGAAATTATTGTCAGATATCGCTCATGCCGGTGCGTATGGTGGGCCATCTCCATCCCAATACTCCGCGCGATTGTACCTACAATTATCCTTTCCACTAACACAATAAGGAGCCGTAAGCGGATCATGCATATTAGGCGCTTTGATCACATACGGATCCAGTGACACCAAAGGTGGCGGAGAACGGGAGCGTGTTGAATGTGCCGGCCCCGCCATAGCTGATGGTGTAGCTTGTGAGCTGGGACATGCTGCAGGCGATGCCCTCTGCTGTGTCGCAGTGCATGGTGTCGGTGACTTGCTTGTGGAGCCAGTATTGATGGGGGTCTCCTGGGCCCCTGCCATTGAAATGGTCCATGAGGACGGATCTTTTGACACATCGGGTGTCTTCTGGTGGTGGAATGGGTGCTGGAGCAGCATTGACTTTTGGTTCACATTAGCTTGAGCTCAAATATATTGCTGTTGATGTGGATAATTTACCTATTCCTGTAATGGTTGCCAAAGCAAGGGCAACAGAAACTATGAGTTCCCTAGTGCTGAGACCAAGAAGGTGAGATGGGTTTGGCAATAGTTTGACTCAGATGATGAAAAAATCAAGTGATAGATGATATTGATCGGAAGTCAGGGTTGAGTGGTGGACTATAGTACTGTTTTGCTCCTGAAGTAAAGGGCATCTTATAAAAGATATCTTGGGTCAACATAGCTCCAGAAGTCCATCGCATATCCCGCCCTTTTTCTATTTCAAGGTTTTAAAACGTAATTTGTCTTGGTATCTGCTTCCTTGGCGCTAGTTTGATCCCACCTAAACATCTGGTGAAGTGTGATTTTAATTTGTTTCAAATTTCATAGACTTCCTGGAAAGGTATATTTTACATGTGTCTACAAGTATGTGGCAGCGAGAATGAAAGTCCCTTGGAACAAAAATCGAAAAGGCTTAGAGGGTTGGACTAGACTCCGTATACTCTTCCAAACCAAAGTTTAACCATGTAAAAGCTTGCGGCATTGCTTGACGTGCATCCCTCCGCAAATCATCTATTTTGCCTTCAATCTCTCTGTTTTGGGTCAAGAAATCAGAATAATGAAGACATTTTGATCGTTCTCTACCATAGGAAGGCCAAAAGAAAGCTCGTTATCCCTATTCCACATACCGCTTATACAGCGATCATCGTCAAGAGCACGAGTCAAAAAGATGAGAATGTCAAGTCATGCCAAGTTCCACTAAGATTCAACTCGGAGCCTGCTCCAGGTTTGACCCAGTAGTCGGCTGCATTGAATGGTTTCATTGGTACAGGGACATGGGGTATCCAAAGCAAGAAATGATACCCCAAACATATCAATCAGGGAAAGAAGGGTTTCAAAGATCGAATCCAGCATGGTCTCGTCCAAATCTACTCCGAAAGATACGAGAGAAGGGGATTGGAATGCCTGTGAATTAACACCCTGAGATAATTTTGAATCTTCTTGAACAGAGGATGGTTCGAGTACGATCACGCGCAGAAAGCCACATGTATGCTTGAATGGGTAGCTGGACATGGATTACAATAGCAAATACGCGTTATACGGATTATCCACACTGCAGTAATTATCACGCTCCCTTGATTCTCATAGCAGAAATTAGGCTGACGTACTCATTTAGATTTGATTCAAGGCAGAGACGTTTTTAGAGGAAGTTGCATGACAGATGTAGACAATAACAAATGAAATCTCGCTCAAACAGGGCGCATTTGTTGAAAATGGCAGTCCCTCGCTAAGCAATCTCTACTCCTAAGGACCCGACATCAGGCAAATGAACATGAAAGCTGTCTCTTCGAAAGACTCAAAGCCTCAAAAGCCTAACATCATTCCTTTGGGCAAGAGTTGACCCCATATCAGCTTGGCAGACACGGGGTCCCTAAGAATGCTCAAGCTGCTTGGCAGACATAAGAGCTAACAGCATCGTTTCAGCCTGGAAACTGCGTAAGATCATGATGGTCATTATTCGTGCCAACGACACTGCCGCCACAGCCCCCAGTACTGCGAACGTCGGTTAGAAAAGAACAAGTAAATGGCAGGAAGTTGTGTCACATACGTAAAAATATAGCATTCGAATCCAGGCGTGATGACGCGAAGAGAGGAGATGACGTCGTTCCAGCTTTCGGGAAGACTGCCTGTAAGGGCGGTTAGCCGTGGAAGCGTTCAATATGACGATGGGAATAGATGTAGCTTGGATGGCATGAAAGTGCAAAAGAGGTTATCGCAGAGTGGAGTGATGGCTGGGTTGGCCATGAAACACACCTACTGCAGACGCTAGTCTGAATCCCCGAGAAATTGGTGCAATCTCCAAAACCAACGTCCTTGCAGGCTTCTAGTACGAGGCCTGATATAGTGGTGATTGTGGTAGTTGTGAAGACCGTGACATAAATGAGAAGCTTCATCTTGTGAAGTGAAGATGGGGGGGTACTTGGAGCTGGTTGACCTTAAGTTCTAATGAAAGTTTGAGGTGAATGAAAAAGAATGGAACAGAGCCCAGCAAACTTAGAGAATTATACACAAAACGTTGGTGGATCCGCTCGTCCTTGAAAGCCCCCTTATCTGAAAGGTAATGTTATGATCTGCCAAAGGTATCCCAAGTTTCTCTGCGGCATTTGGAAGTGGCTGGCTGGCTTGAAAGGGCAATTAGTGCTATTGAGGTCGCGATCTTCTATATGATTCGATACCAACTCCGTTCACACGGTTGACAGTGAATGGAAAGGGAAGGAGGGACGGGTAAAACGTTGATCAGGCCGATGAGCATGGTTGCCTGAGGACAGGGATGCACGGAAAATACCCATGTGAGATACAACTTATCAACATCATCTGAATTCCAATTGGTAGTCAGTTTGATTGCCGCTCGGCAGCAATATCATGTATGTCAACGCTTTCAGCATCGAGTTTAACGAGGTGGAAGCAAAGGGCGATGATCAAAGGCTTTATTTCCAATCGCTTGCTCCTCTGCCCTGATTATTGCTCATTTTGCTGCCGCTGGCTTGAGGTGGCAGCCTGAATTGCATATCTACTTAAACTGAGTCTGGAGATAGCCGTATTATTGATGAGGGGTATGACTTGAGGACATGGTAATCTGCATATTGGTCGGTGTAATATCCATCATGGAGATAGATCCTGAGGTTGTTGCCTTCTCAATATGGGTAATTCCCGGGCTTGAGTGATGGATGTGGCTGTATATTCTTCGCTGAATGACAAGGTAGCTTATCTGGAGAGGCTTTTTGCTCTTCGTCAGAACTGCAACACGTCTTACGCCAAGATGAGTGACGCCTTTGCCGTTGCATATCTCAGCTTCGAACTGTCACCTCTACAAAAGGTGTGGCTTGAGACCTCTCCCGCAACTGCAAAAGATCTTTTTGTTGGGAAATAGCCGAGGATTTTAGGGTCATAAGAAAATTGAGGCTTCTCGCTTGTTCGATCCGCAATAGGGGGGTAGAGTCACGTGAGTAGCTGGTCTTGGATATTACGTTACGATGCTCTTTGAAGGGCGAAAAGCGCTTGAATAAGTGAGAAATATATGGTGCTGAGGCACTCATGTCTGTATTATCTATCTGAAGTATGCCAGGCAAGGCAGGGGGTGGTGACCTGAAAGGAAGGGGCTCGCTAAAAAATCGCGCCAACAACGTCGAGCTTTCTTTGTTTACCTCTGCCCTCCGTTGCTCCTTCCTTCCTCTTCTGTCTGCCTCCCCTCCATAGACCCAGTACTACTACTGTACAATACCCTCTGTTTCATCAAGCATGCCTGCTATTCCCAACTACCGCAAGATCACGGATCCGCAGCTGGCTGCCGAGCTTGCTGCACAACGTGTGTTGAGTCTTGCGTTGACAGCATCCCCAACCAAGGTTCAAGATACAAGAAAGTTCAGCTCTGCGAGTGAGACAGTTCTATGCCTACTATATACCTAGCTAACAGTTGCAGGCTCTACTCAAGATAGCCCAAGCTCTGTCGGCTACTACTCCCTGATCAGTTCGAAAGAAGAGCTTGAGATCGACGGCGGTATGCAACTTGACGGCTCCAACATGGCCCCAGAAAAGACTCAACAGCGCTATCTCCTCCCTCACGAACGCATTTCCTCCCGTCCGTCTGTCGCTGCACCCAACAATTCACCCAGCAACACAACTCCGTCATCGGCTCCCAAGCCTCGGGCTTCACTACCCCACGAGCAACGTCCAACACCTTCAGAACTCGCAGCTGCCAAAGAAAAAGCACGCTTGAAAGCTACTCTGCAGACCAAACTCGCCGACAGTCTCGATCAGCGGAAGAAGCTTGAAAAGGAGAGCGCCAAGACGAAGACAGGCATGGAAGACCGGAAGATCAAGAAAGTAGACGAGGCCGAGACGCAACGCAAGACTTGGGATACGTGTCCTAATGATTGGAAGACTTTGGTGGATGAGGATGGAGAGAAGATACGACGACCAGCGTTGAAGGCTCTCATGGAGCAGCTTGAGAGCGGCACCTTCCCGGGGGCTTATCAATCGCCTTATACTCGAGTCACCCCCACCAAAATCAAGATTCCTGAACCTGTTACAAATTCTCCGAGTAAAGATATGGGCGAGAAGATAGCGACGGAAAATTCTAACACAGCCCCCGATCTTGCTTGGTATGTCAACATGCGACGAGAACAAAGTAGAGGCTTCGCCAATGGCATGTTCGACGCTCCTCCAAGAGCTTCTACGACTATTTCGAAGGCTGATGAAATCAAAGCATCTCCAATCAAATCTGAATTCAGTTCCGAAGAAGCTGAAGATTACGACAAATACATGGGGAGACTTGCGGCGACGGAGAATGAAACCACGGATACCCCTGAAAAGAAAGCAGCGGTACTCAAGCATGCAATCACGCTTGTAAAGAGTAGCGAAATCCCGGCCAATCCTCCGAAAGACACCACACTTGACGTTGCTTCGACAGTTGCAAAGACAGAAATGACAAAGGAGGAACAACCCATCAAGCCATCAGTCGGTCTCTCCGGCTCAATGTGGGCCACTCCTCACCATTTTGAGCATGTCACTCAAGTTCCCGACTCCCGCTATGGTGGCGGCTCACTGCCACACCTCCAAAGATCCCCAATGCAGAAGGACACAAGAAGCACTCTCAACCCCACCTCGCCACCTTTCAAGATGGAGAGTACTCCTGTGACGCCGAAGATCCCAGATGTGCATAAATTCCCCAATACCTATGCCAACAAAAATCTTACGTCTCCTCAATCAAAGTGGCCCAGAAAACAAGAAGTCAGAAAGCATGTCGACCCGGTCACGTTGACGGCCATCACCGGTAACCCTCAGGCTTCCACCGAATCTCAGCCCGCGGGCACATCAATGGCAAGAGTCCAAAGAGAGGAGAACATTCAATCTAGTGGCTTCGTGACTGAGCTTCCCATCCGGACGCGGGACACTTCCCTGGAGGCATTTGAAGCATGGGCTGCTCAGAAGTTTGGTGCTTGAAGCAAGACATAGTGCATCACAACAAGAGCGACGCGAATCAAGCAGGCTGTGAACATCGCGGATATGAGTGGATTCTTGTACAAGTATATATCAGGAGCAGGAGTTTCGGAATGACAGTCAAGGTTTCTACGTTGGCAGCAGGACAGTACTAGCAGAAAATCCAGGGAGCAATTCACGAAATTATGATGCAGTTCAAGCTTCGCGCCACAAGAGCTTTATAACAAATGAAAAAAATAAAATGCTTATTTGAAAGGTATCTCGTAATAGTGTGAATCTCCCGCTGTGCTTCCATTTCTCACATCTTATCAGCGCTTTATTTCATTTGTGATATAAACCGACTCACTGAATGGGAATCAACAATGCTGGATTTCAATGTGTCAGGAATTTTGAAGTATTTCAAATGGCTAATATACACCCGAAAATAATTTGATATTTGTTGCCTTGCTTCCGGCCCAAATTCATGTGTGCATGTTCACTCCGATGTTGGTACAAGCTATACGACCCCAAGCGGCCCAGCCGAGAAGACGAAACGCTCATCAAACTATACCTTACCGTATGCTTCCCGAAAGCCATCATGCCTACGCTTCTCTCCCCTCCTCATGCACCCTAAAAGTCTCCGCCTCATAATCCACCCAACTCGCCACATCTCCCACCATAAACCTCAACAGCGGCTGCTGCCTCCTCACCAAATGCGTGACAACCACCTTCCCCCTCACCCCAGCCTGCGTAATCGCCCTCCCATCCTCATCCACAATCTCTAGCACAACTAACGGCACCAACACCTTAAAAACCGGCCGATCGCCATCCTCCCCCCTAAACGGCTGCGTCGGCACCCCCAGCATCCCCGCAGCCATACTCCCGTACTCACTTGGACACACAATTGCGTTCGGGTAGCAGCTCCTCGGCACGGGATGCAAGTCTGTCGAAAAACACTTCCCCGAGTAGAGCACGAGGCGGAGTTTGGGCAGGGTCTTGGCGGACGTGAGCAGGTAGGAGCCGATGGAGCGGGCGGTGGAGAAGGTGCTGAGGAGCACGGTGGCGTCGTACATCTCGAGGAAGGAGATGAGCCGCTGCACGGACTCGTTGTCGCTGATTGAGGGCAGGTGGACCACGGAGATGGGGTTGACGAGGAGGGAGGTGTTGAGGACCGTGAAGCTGCCGTGGGGGGAGCCGTCTGTCTTTGATGTTAGTTATGGGATTGAAAGTATTTACTGGGGTTTGAAAGATATGGAGGGGTGTAGTGATGAGACCAGAGAAGACTACTTACGATGTGCGATATTGGCAACGCGATCTCCAGGTACTAATCCAGTACCCTGAGCAGCTAGAGCACTGGAGCTTGCTGATATAGCCGTATTAAGCTCGCTTTTAGATAAGTATACTCTCTTGCTGCTGTCGCTTGGACTCCCTCCGCGCATGGAGGTATCTGGAGCTATAGGCATTGTCATAACTTGGTCCAGCGATGCCGCGGCCCAGTATTCTGCTGGCTGTGTGATAGGAAGCTGCTCGACGCTGGTTGCATCTGGTGGCACGTTTTCGAGTTTCTTGTTGTAGAATTGAGATGAGTTGCGGACAACGTGGATCAGGTCGCCTAGGTTGTCTTTCCGGTTTCGATAATTGGTTTCGTGGGAGGAGGAGTTGTCTGACATGGCGGGATAGCTTGTTGATCTGGTAGAGTCGTGTTTTCGACGTGCTACTTGATCTGATGGTTCATGTTCTCGAGGTCTGCAAGGCATGTGCCTTATACCTGCGGAAGACTTTGGATAGAACAGCATTGAATCTCAAGCATACTACTGGTGAGGACTGGTGAGAACTTGATCCCGTATTCTCGTTTGCAATAGGCATCACTGAAATCCAAAGACGATGAGATATTCTCGAACTTGAAGTTCGTATTTGCTATGTCCAATGGTCTTTGGAGCCAATCCTTGTGTAGATATTAATTTGTTCGTTCTTGTGTCCCACCACACAAAATTCTTGATCTACAGCTAAATGCTATGATATAGTAGTGTGATGATGTAAGGCTGGAGGCCGGGGTAGTTACTAATGTCTCCGAGAGATTCATTGGGGCCAATTAGTAATTCTCGCGCTAACGGTTTGAAGGCAGGGGGAGGACCTTCAAGGCAGCCAGCTTTTGACTTGAAATAGGAAGGATTCAGGTGCTGGTTTAGAAATGGGCCTGTGACTTTGAAGCCGGGGGTCCTGGCCTGCTTCCTACTCTGCTTCAAATCACCTGATCTCTGCCCTATCAAGAAAGCAGAAAAGACATTAGCGTAGTCTGGTTTGCTAAGAAACCCAGTTCTCGACACGCGTTTCACTTCTGTAGTTCTGTGTGGCTAAGAGGTGTGTTTGAATAAACTCAAAACAGCAAGAGGGCAGCTAGGCTGGGACGCGATACTAGTAAGCTCGTTAAGCTATACAAATAAGGGAATAAGAGGGTCGAGAACCATTAGTGCAAGAATGATAATCAACCCTCTTTGCGCTTGTAGCGTTTAATCTGACCTGGATCCTGGCTCAATTGGCTCTCAGCCTCCTCCTGTTCCGCCAATAATCGTTCAGATGCGTGCCGCCACCAATCGATATTGAGATATCGTCTATCATTGATCACGAAAGTGTAGAAAATCTGTTGCCTAGAGTGAATTTGAATTTTCGATAATTGCCACTATCACATCCGGGTATATATCATAACTTTGAAGCCTGAGGGAGTAAACGAGTTCATGGTCTGTGAAAATACGATAGGCGAGCCCTTGCAAGAGGCGGGCAGTTTAAGGTTAATGCGAAGAAACTTTGCCATTAAGGGACTACTCCCGGGTGAGTACGCTGATTTTGGTAAATGAAGTATGAATTTAGCTAGAGTTGTGGTATTCCCGGGTGAGTATGCCGATTTTGGTAAATGAAGTATGAATTTAGCTAGAGCCGTGGTACTCCCGGGTAACCGATTTTGGTAAATGAAGTATGAACTTAGCTAGAGCCGTGGTACTATCCCCCTAGTATGAATGTTAGCGCGACAAGGCCAGCACGGCCAAAAGCGTGACACCTATATCCGTGCACGGCTCCATTATTTTAGGTTCATTAAGGGGGGGGATTTGGCAGGGATAACCATCGCAGTCATCACCTTAACGCTAAGCGAGCAGCTCGTTCCTGCATCCAACCCCTATTTATAGCCCACTTTCTCCTTATCTTGTATCTCAGCCCTATGGCCCACCAGCATCGTATTTGAAAAAGCGGATGCCTAACTTTGGCGACGTAACCTTATTGCAATACGGATGACAGGATTCGCCCCCACGGCATCAGACTTCCGTCGAGTGCGAGTGGGACTGTGCGATCGGTGTCGGTATCCTTTTAGCAGTAATCCGGGCACATCAATCTTAGCTAATAGGACCTCAAAAGATGTTTCCAGAAGCTGACTGGTCCCAAGACTATTTCATGCTTCCTAATTGGCAAGTCAGCTGAGGAAGAAGCCCCGACCCCATGCAAGCAAGATCATTGGCCAATTCGAATATTTACACCAGAAAAACTACTGAAAAGAAACACCTGACCGTCCGCAGTTCTAGATCCCGAGACTTAAAAATATCAGAGTAGCAGATTCATGTTCATTCACATTTCTAAAGGCGCCTTCACACTCAGTGGCAATCACGCCGAAAATAGCCCCTTCCCCCGTCCCGGGGTTACCGAGAAATGTCAGCGAGAAAAAACAGATGATATAAGCAAAAGAAGAATGAAGAAATACACGGACACGAATGTTAATTTCTACCCAATAGTCATACCATTAAAGCTCTACAGTAATCCATTTCCCAAGACTAGCTTGGTCACGCCCACGAGAAATGCTCCGAATGCAAGTAAACTCCCCCAGCCCTAGACCCTCGGAGGATCTTCAAGTTCTCCCCGGCCACAGCATTGCGTACATCATTCTGCATAGTCGCAGGTCCGCAAACAAAAACACTGAGTGACTGCCCTGCTTCTGCCACCTTGGCTGCCTCTTCCCGGATGATTAGAGGGAGCCGTGGTCGGCCCTCGAATTCCTTCCCGGGCACAACGGCTGTGTCTTCTTCGTCAGGAATCCTGATCTGATCAGCTGATGAGGTAGATCCTCCCGAGCCCTTTAGATCTCCTGGGACTTGCTTTGACAAATCGACCTCTTCTGCTGCCTCTCCCGTGAGATACACTTGTAGGCGGATGCCAGACGATGAATCTGCTATCGAGCATCTCGAGAGCAGCTCGCTTACCGATCGGAGAAACCATACGCGGCTGCTGATATCTCGGGTTGCTAGGATGACGCGCAGTGAGTGTATTCCAGAGCTGTTACGTCGGCGTATGCTTTGGACAGAGACCTTTTGATTGACTTTCTCAGCTGAACCAAGCTGACCGTGCTCTTCGTCGGTAGATTGTAAACTGTATCTCGCAAAACGCTCAATAAATGGCAAACACCAACCGGCTCCTGAGCCACCCGCGATGACGAGGAGATGATCGCCTTCGTGAAATCTCTCCAGATTGATCCCTCCATAGGGACCGTCGACAAGCACGGGGACGGACACTCCCGGATGTTCTAGCGCGTGCTGATATAATCGGGCCGTGAAGCCACGTTGGTGGCGAATGTAGAATACGAGTTCAGACTGCTCGTTCGGTTTCTTCGAAGGCAAAGAGCAGATCGTGAATGGATGAGTCGAGAAAGCTTGCATTATGCCAAAGCTCGTAAAGCGGAGGAAACAATGCTGCCCTGGCTTCCAGTCAAACCTGGCTGGGATTGTAATTCGGGTAAAGCCATTGTCTTCTACGAAGATCTGGGCTCTTTGGGTGAGGCCGTATTCGAAGCCTGTGCGAAGCCAGGAGTATACGAAGCAAGGGACGTATACGGCTGCGGTGGCAACAAAGTAGTCCCTATAGATACATCAACGTCTGCAATATAAAATGCCATTGTAGAGGGGCGATCATACCATGAGGTCAGGGAATAGTCGCAGTGCCAAAAGAAGGTCACGATGAATACTACGACGGCAGCAAAATGTGTCATCTTAAAGAACTCATAGCCAAGATTCCTACCCACATGTTTAGCCATATTCTCCGCAATCACGGTAGTCCTATCGTCACCCACCGGATAGTACTGTGAGACGCAAATGTAAGCCATGCCTGAAAAATCAATGCGACGATACCAGTCCAATAGAACAGAAGATTTGAAGAGAAATGAGCCTCCATATCATGAAACCGAATATGGTACACGATGAATGGGAACGTGTGCAGGAGCGCAAGAATAAAGAAGGCGTAGGAGATCCATCGATGGAAGACCTGAAGTCTCTCGTGCGACACTCCCGTGAGGAATGTGATCCAATTCGTTTTGCTCGCGGTTGCACTAGATACGTCAATATTCCAAATGAGTTAATCGTTCTGGGTAGACTTACAAGACAAACGGCATACAGGCCAGGGCCAGCCATCCTGATCTAGTAGCTAGAGGCGGCGAATTCCCGAATATCTCATCTGACCAGTAATAAGGTTGTGGTATTAAGTCCATGCCTACCATGCGATTAATCCAAAATCCAACTGGTGTGATCCACGTCTCTTACAGAAGAAGAAAACAGTCCCGGCCAGTCCTAGCAGCAAGATCCCAAGTGGTGCCGAATTCCATCGCAGTGACTTGACATGGAAGCCACGGTAAGATAAATATCGAAAGACAGATATCACTTTCCGCACTCTCCAGGATTTCCCTCGAAATCTTCCAAGCACCTGCGACGATAGGACGTTGCCAATAATAAAGATGCCAATAGCGCACATAAAAAATGCCACAGTGGGCAGCGCAAAGACATGGTCAGCTTGATACCTATACACAATAAATCAGAAAACCGCGTGCTCTGTTGATAATGAAAAGCGCATACCAAAAGTGCCAGCGATGTTGATAGTACTCGCATTGTTCGGTATTAAGATCGTCGCACATGAACTCGCGGCTTCCATCCAACTGAATGGGCGAAGTGAGCCACGCCGCCATCGTTTCCCAAGTTTCTATGTCGGATACACTGCGAAAAATAAATCGAGGTGTTTGAACATTATTCGAGTCGCTGGAGAAGAAGACAAGTGTATTGTGGAACAAAGACCGTTCTGTCAAACCAGGCCGTGACCCTCCCGCGCGGGGATTTGAGTCAGTTGTATTATCTGAACGCCGCACCTAGCATGTTCAAAGGCTCGTGGTGGACAGAGCGTTACGGCGAAGTCAGAGAAAAGTAGGAGTGCTCGCCCGGATGGATATTTCCTTTAGATATAACCTCCACCTTTCATTCGTCGGCCAAATCTCCGAATTGCCCGTCTATTGGTAAAAGAAACAACTTCAGAGGATAGGAATCGAGACTCGGGCTGTCATTCGCAAGATTGGGAGGGGCCGGAACGCCTTCTGCTTCGCTAATGCCGGCATGCGCGCGTTTGAGCACTTTTCGGCCACGTTATATTCCCTGCCTCGTAACATCTTTGTTTTGCGTCGCAGATTGCTCCTTAAATCAGCTAGTGTCCAACAAATCGCTGCATGTCAATGCAGTAGCAAAGCACTTATTGTAAGCACCGATTTCCATTTAAATGCTTGCTCTGAAGAGCATGCGGCTAGCATACCTGAAATTGCTACGAAGTACTGCACTATAACTTTGTCTGTCAAAAATTTTGATATCTTTATTTCCAAAGTTTTGAATCGACGGAATTATCTGCTTACCAATATGGACATGGCGATGTCAACAGCTGCATTCACAATGGATATGGCCAGTACCACAACGGGAATGTCCATGGCCAGCTCCACAGCCAGCTCCATGGACATGTCGTCGGACGGAATGATGATGATGGACTCCATGGCCATGGCATTCTTCACTTCGACCACCACGCCTCTCTATTCCATGGCATGGGCTCCAACCTCGACAGGACAGTATGCTGGGACGTGCATATTCCTGATCGTTTTTGCGGCTATCTTCCGTGCTTTGCTGGCTCTTCGCCTCAATTTCTTTGAAGTCCTTGCTGTTGTCAAAAAGCGTGGCGGCGAACGTCTGAATTCGTACCCGGATGATCTCAAGGTGACGAGGCGACCTTGGAAGACTAGTGAAGCTGTACAACTGTCGTTGCTGGATGTCCTGCTGGCAGGCATCGGGTACTTACTGTGAGCACGAAGCATCGAAGAAGTAATCAAGAAGACCACTGACTGTATGATAGGATGGTTGCGGTGATGACTATGAATGTCGGCTATTTCATGTCGATTCTTGCTGGCGTCTTCCTAGGAAGTATGGTCTTTGGTCGATTCATGTCTCACTCCGCCGCACATTGATGCATTTTGTCCTGAATAAGGCGTGAGAGCGACTTTTCGGATGTAATATTCTAAGAGAAAATGTTCAGAGTGCTTAAGAATAGCCACAGAACTTACCCATCAATTTGACTTCAAAGCTCATTCATCTTCCTGTACACGTGTGCCCCAAAAGCTGAGTGTTGCATCGTAGCCTTGAACGAACAAAAGATAGCTCTTGATAGCAATCATAGCCTTGACAACATAAGGCCTTGGTCAGGAACTAATGCAAGAGGGTCCATGAATCAATTACTCAAGCCAAGTCCTCCATAGCTTTCACTTGAGAGTCAAGTTCTAGGATTGATCAGTAATTACACGTCTCCACACCATAGACGTTTGCGTCATTTCAGCTTAGAATAGTATAGATCCGAGAAGTCGGAGCCTTCTTTTCATAGTTTCTACAATAGACTCATCAGACAGCGCTTCGCTCGATTCACTGAAAATCTCCATGAAGCTCTGGCTACTCGTACCTGCTCCAAGTAGCTCAGAGGTCCCAGAATATCTGGTAGCGGCCAGAAAATGAAGAGTGATCGAGAGGCTTGAATTTTGGTATCAGCTCGATGGAATGACAAGACAGCAGCAAACTCAACCACTGGGCTGATCTTGGCGAATGCCAATCGCCAATCGAGATCTTATTCCAAGGAGATTCGTCTATTTATCTAGAGCTCAAATATCTTTAAATGACCATCCGACCCAAAGAACCTAAAGGAAATCACAGTACTGTATAAAAGGTTATATGACCGATGCAGGTGTCGGACATCTCAATCGCAGAAGGGGTGGAAGGCGTCACTGCTCGATGTCCAAACTCATGAACGACGTAGTGACTGAACGAAAAATTTGTGTGACAGAAACTACAGTTTACGAATTGTGATGGACGCTCAGCTCGAACATTTATGGAGGCAGAGTTTGTGAGCAGCCCCTTGGCAAGTTTTGATACTAAAGATTAAAGCTCCAAGTGATCTTCAACGGTAGAGTGAAATCTCTCATCGAGCAAGCACATTGTTGATTTAAGATACCGCTGGACCATGTATATGGATATTCTCATTTTGACGACGGGAATTGGCGAACATGAAATCAAAGAGGTCATAATGATTTCGTAGTAAAGTTAAGAAGCCAAGAACGCCATGCTGGTTACTTAAATACCCACTTGACTGCCAAAGGTAACTCTGGGGCCAACCAAATCCTAGCTCAGAGAGCCAAGGCGTCTCCCTTAGACTTCGACCTTATTTTAAAAGTCACCAGTTATCAAAGCAGTTAATTTCGCTTGGTGTCGGCCGTTAGAACCACTAGAAGGCCTTCACACGGCATCTGCCAAATGAACGAGAAGTCTTCTTTGACAGCAGTGAAGGCAATAACAGAACCGCTAAGAATCAAGACACAGCACACAGCATAGAAGCTTGAAATGACAATCCATAATGCAGAATTGATTTTCGAGGAACAAATTCCAGATATCATTGAACACGGCACTCTGGTTCAGCCCAGCATATGCAAAGTCATCCACACTTTTACTCCATGGAGACGAGAGAGAAAGATCCCCTCATTTATCCCCGGCGCACCCCTCTTCTCAAGTCATGAACAAGGAGACAAGAAGTTTCCAAGAGCTTTCTCAAAGAAGTATGAATGCTATAAAAGTGCCGCAAGTCACGGACTGAGAGAACCTCAACTCCAAGAACGAATCATGATTCAAAATTTCAAGGCTTTGAGAATTAATCACCAAGTCATCTCCGGGCTGTGAGATTTGGATCTTCCAGCGAATTGATTCGTCGTGAACCCCAAACCTGTGCTTTTATCTCAACTTCGAATGAACGAATGGATCCTTGAACCGCAGCTTTGAACTTAACAGAAGAACTTTAATAGAAAGTCAAATAAATAGATCTCCCTGCCAGAGTCAAAGCCAATATTCTTCTCAATTATAAACGTACGAGACCCCTTAGACAAACCACTTTCTACCTTCTCGTCGGGTATCCCGTACGAATCCACGCAACTCGTTGCATGTTGTTGGTACTATCCTCAGGTACTTTATACCCCTCAAGACCTGAGAATGCAAGAAGTGGCAAATACTTTCCACTTGCAGTTCTCGTAGTTAGTAAGTATATGAACATTCGTACAACCGATCGTGAAAAGTCAACCTAAAAACAAATCAATCCGGAGCGTGCATGGAGGCGTTGTCCTCGAGTCCGCGACACTATGAAAAGGGGGCTTTCCTATGCCGTTCAAGGGCACGAGGATTGGACGAACTGGTCGTATATTCCATCATTAACTGACTGCCCAACTTGACAGCAGCTACTGAATTGACAGCACAAGGTGAGTATCAAAAGAAAGAACAGCCTCGCGATATGCAGATCGAGTGATAAGAAAGTCTCGTCTTGCCTGGAGCAACGGCTTTGTCAGATTTATCAAGACGACAGACTTCTGCTCCCTATAGAACAGGTACTTATGGTGGTACGTTCGACTGGGTATGTTAGGCTCTTGACAGTTCATGATTCATACACCTCACTCTGCGTCTCCCTTCAGTAAAATAAGAGTCAATGCTGACTTCCAACCTAGGACAGCAACTCAACCCAGCATGATTCAGAAAAGCTACCAAATCTCTCAAGAATTTCTTTCAAATCATTGATAACCCGAGACTACTCGAAGTTGCATGTTTGAGTCTTACGTCCGTGTGTCAACACGAGGGATCTACAGAGTAGCATCTCAAGCTTCCTTACCGACTAAGTCCTCGCCACCAGACGCTTCTTGTCAGGTACCCATCACTGACTGAACGACTGCTTCTGACAGCGACCGCGATTTTGACAAGAGTTCTAAATGGTTTTCAACCTAACGAAGTGGTTCTCGAGGCTGAGCTGGTGGACACAGCTGAACACTGGCTCGGTAACTTTGCCAGAAAGTCCACCCGTGCTGCTCCATGGCATCTTTCGTTGCTATTGCTGCCTGCGATTGAAGCTTGGCCGACATCGCACTCATGATTATATACCTAGATCCTTCGAAGAACTTTCTGGAGCCAGGACCTTGCCTGCTGGTCAACGAAAAGGGTAGTACCAGTGGGCATTATTTGAGCTACTGCACCTATCACTCCGCATATTCTCACAAAATTCTCTCCAAACTAGCCTAGCCCACTTTGCGTAGAAAAGAAGATCTGTATTGAAACGAAACCCGAATGAACGAAAGATATTCTTAACAGCAAGTAGGGATCTAATAACAACTTCACAGCCCCTTTCTCCTAAGTCGAGCCACGTCGCGAGACCTGAGGCGCCATTACTCCTTTCCCAGTGGAAAGATCTGAGGCAGTTACTGCGTGCCGCCAGGAGGCACCGGCTCCTTATATACGAGCCTGAAGGCTGGAATTGCCATTGGAGCTCTATTTTCTCATCATTATGGGTATTTATACTTCAGGAAAGATGACGGAGGACAGCATTCGCCTTCCATCCTCACTAACGCTGGGCTAATCACAGGATGAAGGTATTTAACCAGCCCTTTGTACCTATTGCGTGAAGCAGAACCTATCAATTGCCACGGAATCGAAGAATGGGCGTGATGGAGCAGCTCTGAAACATTTTTTTTCTCCTTGCTGTAGTGGTTTCCGCACCGTGGAGCTCACGATCTTCAACCCTGGCCAATATCAGAGGAATCGCTGACTTCGTCGGAATGTTTATGAACGAATGAACCGATGTTGTTGACAGCTAGAGTAATGTTGACAGCAAAACCTAATTCAACCAGAATTTCTGAAGAGACAAGAGTTCAAGAATCATGGCTCCGCTTATCCATCACAAGCTACAATCTTGCCGCTACTGACGGCCAGTTCCCACCATGACTCTCTCGTTGCAGTGTTCTGTTAGAGACTGGCGCTCCTCCTTATCCTCCTTAGATGATTTATACTTCTGTTATAGATGATTAGCGCCCGCTCCTCCATCCAGCAAGAACTTCGCAGCAGAGGTTATATATCCGTCACACCGCACACACCAATGTGCTTTAGGCAGAGCAACCGAAGTTCTCTTTCCGATTACGCGCTTGATGGTGCGTTTCCAAAACTCGCTTGTTGTCAAAACATTGCCGGATGAAGAAACATGCAACACACCAAACACTTGGCTAAGTGAGGATGGCTGGTTTCGTCGGAACTTTGATGAACGAAGGAGCATTATAAATAGCAGTAGATCGAAAGCGACGACGAATCCTGAGTATCAAAGTGATTGAAGGTTCTTCAAAATCAAGGCTTCCATATTCATTCCCCGCTCATTGATCCAAGACCACAGCCTCGCCGCTCTCACCGCACTGAAGCACTTACTCCGACCGTTGTACAGATCTTCCCTTGTTCTTGGAGCTCAACCTTGCTTTCCGTGCGGACTTTATATTTCCGTCCAACAAAGCTAAGAAGAGGATTGTGATTCACACAAAGCCCTCCCCTCCCGTCGAATTCAGGGCCACTCGGCATCCGCCTTCGCGCCGAGTGAAGCCCCTTAGCAAAGAGTATAAATTCAGCAGATCTTACCCAAAAAAGAATCGAGAAACAGTGGGATACCACCACGATCTCTAAGAACATGTGCCGACTTTACTTGGGCGCACTAGTACCACGAGACTTCTTGCCTACGGTTCTTAGCAAGGCCAAAGAGCGACCCGGGAGGTGGGAAAGTCTTCAGGGGAGCAATGAAGGTTCTCGTCGGAAAGTAAATGAACGAACGAACGAACGAATGACAGAATGAATGAACGGATATCTTTCTTGACAGCAACTCCCACCCCTCCCCTCTCCCTCTCATCTTTCAACCAAGCGACGAAACTCGATACTGCCCCTCTGCCACTTCTCCAAATCTAAAGTTCAACTAAAACGACCGCCCACAAGCAGGAAAGCTCCATGGAGTGTCAACACGTTGTCTTTATTGCCGTCGGAAGCTTTTCCAAGCACCGAACGGGGCTTTTATATATCTAGGATATATGCGTAGGCTCACTTCCCTATTTACTTCGATATTGAGCACTTGCATTTCTGTCGGTGAATAAGGAACTAGAAAAAAATATATATTCCCCTCCCTTCGCACATTTAGAATCAAGAAACACATCAAATGCCAACAATTCACACTGAGATGTGGATCCACCTTGAAGAATGGGATACCAGTTATCACCAAGTGATTTTTGCTAGTCTTAACAACCCTTGGGTAGCGAGCTCTGGTTGGAATTTAGAGTAATGAATGAACAAATGAACGAAAACATCTTCTGACAGCAAACCTCTACTCCCATTCCCTTTCCCTTGCCTCTCTCGAGACATTACCCCTCTCCCTTACCAAGAATTAGTGGTCATTGATCAATGCCAGCCACAGACACCAACTCCCCATGGATAAGAATGCTCACCTCCTATTGTCGTTGAAGCATAGTTCAAGTCCTGAGCGGTTCTTTTATACACCACTAGGTACGTACGTAGACCTGCTTCACCTCTCACTTCCCCGCAATTAACACTTGCTTTTTGGCAGTGAATGGGCTTGAGTGGGGTATATATCCCTCCCCTCGCGCATTTCGAAGAACCAAAATACACAGCAGAGCTTTATCTAGAGGTATGTGGTGAGCTGTTGGTACGTATTGTTAGAAAAAATCGTAATTATGCAATCCTTAATTTCGAACGGAGTTCATGAGTCAGAAATGGCGCCCTCAGGCGAGAACTTCATGATATAGGGTTTTGTCGGGTGTTTGAATGAACGGATGAACGAACGAAGGTCTTGACAGCAACTTGACTCGACAACAATATCGACTACCCCCAGCTTCGAGCTCGCTCAAGGTAGGGCTTCCTCTTTGAGCCAGGCCTTTTCATTGTCAGTAGACAGTCACCGCATCGAGCAGCCCAACCGCATAAGTCGGAATGAATACGCTGGAGAATACTTATCCCTCTATTAGAAAATGAAAAGGTGGATTATATACACCCCAACGTAGATACGCGTGCGTCATTTCCAGGTTGAGCAGTTGACTTACCGCGGGTGAATGAGGACTTAGGAGGGGTATATATTTCCCTCCTGTCGCGCACTTCGGAAGATCAAGAACCAGAGTAGTTGTTGTTATTGACGAATGGTGGGACGAAGGCGTGCGCTGAGAAGTGAAATCCATCATATAAGTCCATGATCTCGTACACAGCTCTGGAATCGGGAGAAAGCGGGCTCTGTCTGGGCTTGAAATTGGAAACGTTATCGTATCTCCCTTGAACGAATGAACGAACGAATGAACGAACAAAACTTGACAACAACCCCATCCTAACCCCCTCACTAATCCCCACCCCCATCTACTCACTCCCTCATAACGATCCTTGCTCTTTGTCCCAGAGCTTTCTGTTCTCAGTACACACTGACCGCAGCCAGCACAACCATACGAAGTGTAGTATACTTCAGCCGAACACTTATTCTTCGTTAGAAGCTCGAGGGGTGGTTTTTATACCCGCTCCCTCTTCACACCTTCCCAATTGAGAAGACCCAGGAATGCATGTATCCACTCCTCCCAACAAAGCCGAAGCCGCGAAACATTATATAAAACACCACCTCCCCAAAAAACTACAAACACACGAGAATGCCTTCCAAGTAGCTCCGGCGCCATGCCTCTGCCGCGAACTCAGCTGCTGCTGGGCCTAAATCTCAACTTCGAGAGTATGGAACACTTCAATTCTTGCGCGGAGAAAGGAGATGGAAAGTAAGATAGATGGTTTTTGGAACGAACGTGAGAGGGAGGTGAGAGCAGGGGGAAGCTTGACCGCAGCCTCAATACTCTCCTTACTAACGGGGCTAATATTGCATGCAATTCAATTAGCAACAGGAGGAAGAGCTAGCAGTGCGCAGAGAGAAGCCCAGCTGCATCCGCGCTTGCGGCCCACAGACTCTATGCACTTATCACTATAATATTCTCTCTCGCCTTTAATGATTCCTTTCCTGGACGTCGGGGGTTGTATACCGTCAGAAAGACTTCTCGGCTCTTGCCGTAGTGAAAACACAGTGAGAAGTGGGAGTACCTCGCTTGAGGCTCAAAATAAATCTTTAGGGAGAGAGGACAGGGAAGGGAGGGGAGGGGTGGAATGGAGGTCTAAACCCAGTCATTATCTATTACACGTCTCATCTCATCCCAGCAGACAGGAGCAAGTAGACAGGAAAGAAAGGCACGCTCTTCTCCACCAAAAACGCCGCCCATGCGAAGGTATCATGATCCCATCACTCACTCAGCCATCACCCAGCAAGAAACATTCCCAGCAAGACTTTTCCGCCCTCAAAAACAGACCTCCCACAAGTCCAACAGTCTAATATCCGTAGTCTCCTTGAGTCACAACACCAGGCTGCGCATACCCCCTCTGCGGCATCCCCATCCCACCCTGCATCTGCACCTGCCCACCCATCCCCCTCAACCCAACAAGATCACTAAACCACGGATGCTGCAGCGCATCATGGGCACTAATCCGCAACTCCGGGCGTAACTGCAACATCCTACTCAGCAAATCAATGCCACTCGGATCGATCTGCGGCAGAATCGCCCGCAGATCCTGCGTCGCGTACATCTGGAAGTTCTGCTTATACTCGCTATACTGACTGATACCCGGCCAAGTTCGCTCGGACGGTGTTCCCATGATCCGGAAGATGCGTACGAGCTGGTCTTCGTTCGTCGTTCCCGGGAAGAGCGGGCGCCCCGTGTACATCTCCGCCATGATGCAGCCCGCGGACCAGATGTCGATGGATGTGTTGTATGTGCGGGATCCGAGCAGGACGTCCGGCGCGCGGTACCAGAGCGTCACGACCTCGTTGGAAAACGTATTCACCGGGATGCCAAACGCTCTCGCCAATCCGAAATCCGCGAGTTTCAACTGGCCCTTATTATTGATCAGCAGGTTCTGCGGCTTGAGATCGCGGTGCAGCACGCGGTTCGTGTGGCAGAAGTCGATGCCTTGCAACAGCTGGTGCATGAAGGACTTGATGGTGATGGGGTTCAGCGCGCCGCGGTCGCCGGACGTGTCCATGTATTTCTTGAGGTCTTTGTCCATGTACTCGAAGACGAGCATAAGCTTGTTCTCGGTGTGGATCACGTCGTGCAGGGAGACGATGTTCTCATGCTTGAGCTCTTTCATGAGGGAGATCTCGCGGATGGCGGTCGAGGGTGTGCCTTCTTCGCTGTCGAGGTGGATTTCTTTGAGGGCGACGAGCTCGCCGGTCTGGCGGTTGCGGCCTTTGAAGACCTGGAGGAATTAGTCAGTAGAGATCTTGAGATGTATATAGAGACATAGATCTGGATAGTCACAGATCTGTGGCTATAAGGCTGCCATTAACATACCGTAGCATAGGTCCCCTCTCCCAGCTTTTCCAGCTGCTGGAAGGAACTCGGGTGTCGCTTATCCATCCTCGCAAACGGTTCCTCGGCCGCAAGATTCTGAACGCTGATGGTACTCGGGACAGGCGGGCCCAGTGGCTGTGCTTTCGGCGAGGGGGGAAAAGTGCGGTGGGGGATCTGTGGTGAGGGGCGTTGTCGCGAGGTGTATCGTGGGTCGAAGAGCAGCGAGGCGGGCGTGGAGATATTCCTGAGGATGGCGGACGGTGACGGGTCTTGGGGGGACTCGTGGGAAGCCGTTGTGAGGAGGGAGGATTTATGGGAAGAGGACGACAAGGACCCTTTCCGCTATCCTTTTTCGTGTCGAGGGGGATCGTCGGGGGCGCTGGCGGCTGCTGTCGAGTTGATTGGTAGAGGGAGGGGAAGTTGTCGCCGGTTGTTTAAGCGCCTAAGGGAGCGCTTAATGTGCGAGTTACAGTGGCGAGTCTGTAGAGATGTTTACCGCAGAAATGCAAGAACGGATTTCTATTGAGCCAGTATAGAGAGGATAATTTGATGTATGTCACATTCTACTCTCCATATAAGGTTTAGAGTCATAGAAGATTTCAGCCTCCCCGGTGTTTCATCGTTTATTAGCCTTTGTGGCCTAGTGAACTTACTCTCTGGCGATACAGTAAAGTCCGTGCTTATCAGACCAGGTACCCCGCCATCTAGGAATGCCATAGTACAACACGACGACTTCCGAATGTCTCCATGAACTCTCAGGCTGATGAAGTTATTCCCAAGCATGATATAACCAGTCTCCTCTCTTTGTTCTTAATGCTCCCTACTCCTCACCATGCATCCTCTCCCAGGCGAACTCGACGCCCTCACCCGATCCCGCAGCACCAGCATGACCGATAACGACACCACGCCCCTAGCCTCACGCAGCCAGCCCCCTCAAATGACCTACTTCATGGCAGACGAGAAGACGATGGACGACGCGCTTTCCCACTCTCCTAGTATTCCTCCGAAGCAGCGCGAGTCCCCCAAAGGCAGCAGCAGCACCTACGGCGTCGAATCGCTCGAGACCACACTTAGCTCCATATCCCACGACAGCGACGACTCCGAAGATAAGCTTAGACACGCGCGGAAGAATTGGAAGAAGGCTCTAGGACAGCCGAGATTGCGGGCCTCGGACGAGGATCTGAGTAGTGCTGCGAGCGTGTCAGTAAACTCTGAGGATATATCTAGGAATGCATCCCCGTCACATCAACGACGCTCTTCGCAGGCCACGATATCGCGGCCCTTCACGCCACTATCTTTCAACTCCCCCATGATCCCGCCCTCTAGCCCCTCCTCGCGGCGAGACTCGGACGCAGAGTCGTACCTGGATGATGTGGCGAGCCAGGCTATTGCGAGTAGCGGGGATGATGTAGAGGAGAAGGACTCATCAGAGATGCTGGATAGCGGAAGCGCGCCGCAGCTGATCATGCCGAGTATCAAGATGCCCTCGCGGCGGCCGTTCACTGAACGCGGAAAGAATATGGGGCGGTTGAAGGTGCTGGTAGCCGGGGACTCGGGGGCGGGGAAGACGAGCTTAATTAAGGCTATTGTGCAGATTTGCGAAGATATCGTGCATGTTGATCCGCTTTCCCCTACTCCGTTTTCGATCCCGGATACGAGGAGGAAGAGCTCGAAGGCGAAGTCGAAAAGTCCGGATTCGCAGGCCACGCCGCAGATTACGGAGGTGTATGCCAGTACGAGGGCGTATCCGGCTTGGTGGAGTGATTTGGAGGAGTCGAGGGTATTGAGAAGAAGGAAGAGTTTGGGTGATTCGGTGCTAGAGAGGAATTTGTGCTTTGTTGATACCCCTGGATATGGAAACAAGACTTCGGTAAGTTATAATCCTAGACCTGTATCTTCAAATGCTAACATCCCTAGTGTTTGGAATGCATCACGCCTGTTGTTGATTATGTCGAATCCCATTTTAAAAAAGTCTCGTCGCTTGAAAGCCTCAGCGAGCCAGATATAATAAGCATGTTGAGCGGGAACGGAGGATCACAGGTTGATCTGGTACTATACATGATCACTAAGAGTCCGTCCCTCCCCTCATCTCCCCCTCACCCACTCTCATGCTCTAACGCCCCCTCAGAAATCAAACCAGTAGACATCGAGTACCTCCGGCGGCTCTCCCACCTCACAAACATCGTCCCCCTCCTCGCCCAAGTCGATACTCTCTCCACAGACCAAATCTCATCCCTCAAGGACCAGATAACCTCCGAGTTGGAATCTGCAAACATCCGTCCTTTCCAATTTGGTATGTCACCAAATGGCACGGCCGCACCAAGCGCTCCCCATGCCATCTCCAACCACCCCTCCAAAGACCACGACACAATGGACGCTTCCCTCCTCATGTCCCCCGACTACGTCTCCCCCCTTATCCCCTCCGACCTACAACACCTAGTCACCCAGATTTTCGACCCCAGCAACGTCGCCTGGCTACGACATTCCGCGGCGAAAAAATTCATTTCTTGGAGGGCTTCTAATACGCCTGTTTCGCGACCACAGGCGCTATACCAACCTCTCGTCTCCTCCTCTCTTACTAGTTCTGGCCTGGGAAGTAGTGGTCTACTTTCAAGTGGTGGATATCAGCTAGCGAGGATTAACGATCATAAACAGAGAGAGGAGAAGATAGCGCAGATTAGGTTGGCGAATTGGGCAGCGGACCTCCAGCGCTCACTACGTAACGAGCGCGCAAGATTCGATGAACTGGCGCGGGGTGAGCGTGCGGTGTGGTTGACGGAGCGGTTGGGGGAGTGTGTGCAAGATGGGACCATAGTCCCCATATCCTCCACCCAATTACCCCAACAGCAATATCAGGAGTCGGCTATTGGGGCATTAGTGAAGCAGGGCACATATTCCCGAAAAGGAATTAGTGAGCGAGGGATGCAGAGGGAGAGAGGAGTAGATCGTACAGATCCCCTCGGATTACTGGAGATGCATAAAGAGATGAAGCGTGCAGGTATGCTGGCTGTGAAGGTCGTCACGGGTTGCGGGGTGCTAGGAGGCTTGATATATTGGGCGGTGGACTACTGGATCAGAGGTGAGGAGGTGAGGATGGGAGTGGGGTGGAGGGAGTGGTTGGATTTGGGGATGGCTATGTAGCTTGAGGAAAGGGTGGGGATGAGAGGGTTGAGTTGGGAGGGGGGAAATGGGAAGAGGAAGCATTTTAGATGGAGCTGGGTGTTCTGGGATCTCCTCTTTTTTACTCTTTGATCACGAACATTTAGTATTCCCCTCTTTTACGAAGCATTATGGATGTCTCAGCTAGGATGAAGAAACGAATGAATGGAATAGATATATCGTCACCTCCAGTCCTTAGTCCATTTCTTGTTTGTTGCATATCGGATCTTCGACTTTCTAGTCAAGGCTTATACTAGCCTAACATCACTTGCCTGCTTTTGGAATTTGCTGCACTTCGCACTTTAAGAATAACTAAGGTCAAGGACCCCTTGGTCCCAAAAAGCCGTTCGTTGCATTTCGAAGGTGGACGCCTTAACACGCATTTTATGACTACAGTATCGTTCCAAAATCCGAGCTTTGTTGCACGTCGCAAACTTTGTGGCTTAGATCTTTGTGGCTTGGAAATTAGCCAATTTTTCTTCATGCCGTCACCTT
Organism: Lachnum nothofagi; assembly: GCA_003988875.1. NCBI lineage: Eukaryota > Fungi > Ascomycota > Leotiomycetes > Helotiales > Lachnaceae > Lachnum > Lachnum nothofagi. Next base: position 66,448 of record QYSG01014668.1, read on the forward strand.
TGACGCATTTCGCATCTTGAGGCTTGACTCAAAGCCTTGTACTTACTCGTACGAGGGTCACGGCTTGAGTCAGCGGGCCAGGTGTTCTTTCCGGCTCGAGACGGTTCGTCGCTTGAGATCTTTAACTGACCTTGATTATAAGAGTCTTTCTTGTTGCAACTCGCAGTTTGAACTTTGCCTCGAAAATTTGATGGTGAGGTAGTCAGGTGATATCTTTATTCGTAGTGCTGGGACGAGATTATGAAGCTTGGTCATTTGAGAACGGCCTGAATACGGTGGATGTGTACCAAAAGCTACGAAATGGAACTTGTATTTCATTTACGCATCACGGGCCTTGACTCGAAGGTTTGGTCTTTGCTTGGTCGAGTGGAGCCAGGTAATGAGTGGATTCTTGACATATCGTGAGATTTTTCAAGCCTCGTTGATATAATGTCATCAACTACGTGCCTGATAGTATCCTCTTTAGGAACCTCTGTTGCAAGTCGCGGTTTTTGACTTTAACTCATGGGCCTGCCTATATTTGAAGCTGTGACCACTTTCATGTAGGGCTCCATCCTCACTAGCCCGTATTGCCAAAGGCTTTCCTTCAAAAGTTCAAAGATCACCAAGCAGCGTAACACTTTGGGAGTTAAAATGTCTTTTTTGTTGCAATTCGTACTTTTGACTTTGACTCGTAAACCTGCCGGATGACCGCCTGTATGGAGGAACTCCGCACGTATTTACGTAACCCATACTATTGTGAATCTGTGCCGAACCTTTTCCACTAGGGTCTCAAATCCTGCCAAGGATCGTGAGTAGTTGTAAGTCAAAGGCTTCTTTGGGATTTCTTTGCAGGTCGCAGTCTTGGCTTCGAGTCGTGACCTCATGTCATCCGGAGTATCTCCAGCTTAGACGCTCTGAAAGAGTCATTTGCAGATGGAGCACCCACCAGCAGCTAAGTATTTTGCATTAATGCGAGGACAATTTGTATTTCGGTGTACTTTTAGCTCTGAATTGTGATTGCGAGATCATGGGGATAAAACTTGAAACCGAAGTTCGATTTAAGCTCAACAAATCTCGAAGTCTCGAGACCCTTCGTGCATATACTGGTATGGCTTTCATCGGAAGCGTTCTTCCAGGTATGGTATTCTTGAGATTTGCGTTAGCGGCGGACCTGAAAGCGACGGACCTGACTCAGGGCAGTGGACGCTCCACCATAGCTGACCGAGCCGTGACTTCGGATATATCCTGCCGTGACCAAGTTTTGTTAGTCCAGAATTTCAAAGTCTATCTCTATAGATGCCTCTAGAACTTAACGTTCATTAGCAATCGTAGTGCTAAGGGAGGATTTCATTGCATCTGGTAACTTTGAACTTTTTGAATGTTATTTATGGATTTGTTACTCTCAACACCCGTACGCTCACGTCACAATACCTCTTTCAACTGATCCCCAAGGAATGTCTGGCAGAATATAAGTCAAGCCCCCATAATCTTGAACCTTTGCTGCACTTCGCTATTTTGGGTTCCCGTCGTGGCCTACTAGCGGACGGATGTGAAACCATGGCTTCGGCTTTAACTGCGCCATTGACGATAATATCCCCACGTAAAGGTCCCAGGAGAAGCAGAACATTCCACTTCGCGGTTTTAAGTTCGAGTTGTGGTTTCTCACGCGATCAGGGTGAGGCCCCGCTCGGTGTCATCTCGTGACTCCACCCATGAATCTGAACCCAGTGAACCGGTCATCCTGGTTCAAAGTCAAAGCACTACTTCTACTAACAGATGTTGACAGTTGTAGCTGGCATGTTCGGATTGGAGGGAACTGAAATGTTGCACTTCGCACATTTATGCTCGAGTCGCGTCTGCTTACAATGCTGGCCGAGTTCCGGATCTGGTGTTGAGGTCTTTCCTAACCTAATCTAGCTCACAATTCTCTCACAACAAGCAACTGCGTGTAAAATCTTGAGTATGTACTTGAGGGATTACACCAAAGGCTCTGTCATAATCTGAGGAAGAGTCGCCTCGGTCTGCAGGTTGTACTCAGATTCTTTGAGTGCTGAGGGCGGGCTCCACTTGAGTTGTCAGAGGATCTTTCGCACAGATCACCGGGAATGGAACCTATAACAGGAATATCGACGAATATCTATAAGCAGTCATAGATCTCTGTGGTGCTCAATACATCAGAATATCGAGATCAATACTCATTCAGGTTCTAAGCACCGAGATTGTTGCACTTCACCATTATTTGCCCGAACCGTTAGTAAGAGCTTAGGGTAATTCCCTTCGTACACCTTCGTAAAAGCAGTGCCCAACAGCGACTGTAATGTAGTCAGATCAATGCCCCAAACCCAATGGGATATTTTTTACTACTCCTCCGCGTGTAGCTGCATGCCATATCGATTCAAGACATGCAAGAAGTGTAGACACTGGAAACGAGGTGTACGCAGAGTAATGCTGCGAGCTCTTGCCTAAGCGCCGCGGAAAGACCTCTGTGCGTCGTATGCGGGAACCTCCTCGTTCTTGTTCCATTGCACGACATTGCTCGCATCTGACCTCATCGAATCAGCGCCCAGCTCTTCTCGGACGAGTATACGAATGTAGCTTTTGCTGCATTTCGCAGTTTTCGACACGATTCGTTACGAGGTCAAAGGATTCGTGAGGGCTGAGCTAAAGTGTGGGTCTGGGCAGATGGTTCGCGGTCACAAGGACCGTTCATATGATACTTTGCATGATATCTCATGGACTCATGAGCTGTTACTTTTGAGATCCAAACCTAACTGAGACTATTGATGAGATTCTCTAGTCTCAGAGTCCGTAGAATACAGTATTCATCGAATGCCTTCTACTCTCCCAGCATGCTCTGCAAAGCTCCACGAACCAGATATATACGCCTATCTTGGCTATCTTTACAACACACTCTTCGAATACAAAGAGTGATCTGGTTCGCTTTCCCATCTCGGTTCCTCCAGACTTTTGCTGCACTTCGCATTTTCGATTGCGATTCGTGAGCACCTGCATCTTCGATCGCTTCCCGTCCACACACCACCTGTGACTCTATAGATCCCAGTTTGGCACAGGTATACGCCTCACTACTACAACTTGGCAGCATCCGACTGGACCAAAGCAGCTGTCACTTGTCTCTCGCAAACTCACAGCAGATCTAGCCTACCCGTCCACCCTCTCCGGTCTTTCCTCCTAAACTCTCCCTAACACAACTGCATTCAAACTCACAACTATCACTTTGGTATCCCCTCAGGCTCATCACAAACTTCTACATGGGACTTACAAATAGATCGGCCACCGTTTCTCCGAAGTCCGAACAGCCCAAATTGGCTCACTTGACCACCCCGAGTCATGTACTCCCACCAAAATCACACGACGTTTCACCACTGCGCGCCTTCCCGCTTTTCGGTAGCGAAGTCCGGGGTCCGTAGGCTGCTATCCGACGGGCGATAGCCGCCGTTTTCAATCAAGAGAAGTGGAGTGGAGTGGAGTGGAATGAGCCGCGACCCGATGTATCGAAGTCTATTTCGAGTCCAGGTTTCAAGACAGCAACGTCCTGCTCGCTCATTACATTCGTTTGAATTCTTGTATTTTTATGTCTCTATGAAATGCATTAGATATGAGACCTCACGGCGCTGCGGCCTCAGTTCCGTGGGGGTTCTAACGCCTGACTCGTGCTCAATCTCCACAACACGTGGGGCCGCTGTCACGACTCGCTGGCAGCGGCTGACTTGACCCGATGAGATGGGAACAGGACGCTGGGGCAAGTTTTAAACTTCAATTTCTTCTGCTAAAACCGGTTTTGAGGAGTTTACATTACAATGTTGTGATTCTTTGAATTGATGCTACGTCAGCGAAGTCGTTGCGAAGAAATCATCATCTCTCCCGTTTCATTCATGTACTGCTGTCATATCTAACGGGGTCTAGTTTCATATTTTAGAGGCATCTATTGATCCCTTGAAGTCCTTAATTGCTGAAGCATCCGCTGCATCCCCTTGATCCATTGTTTCCACTCTCCTAGGCCAGATCCTGAGCTCCAGGGGGCAATTCAAGAAATGGACTTTGGACCGTTTGCAAATTCTTTAGTACAGACTAAATCTATTGATTATCCGGACTACTTTCAACTAAAAGCCGAAGGTTGCCTTAAAACTTTTGTAGCAAAGGAGTCCTGGGAGTCCTGATGAGACACCAAGAATGTAGGACTGCGGCGCAAGTGCGCTGAGCCTACAACAGTGCTTCAAGTTTAGTTAACCGTTGGGCAAATTGTCTCACAAATCAAGGTGCAATTGCTGTAATACAGCAAACTTGAGGGATTGATGGGGGGTGATATCTACTTGGTAGTCTTCAAGGCATCGCCGCCCTATCCAGGCAAGGTGCCCCTTTCGCCTCGCCTAATTTAGGCAGTCCTGCGCGCCCTGAGGCACAGCGTCAGCATCGAGTATATATGAAGCACCCCACATCTTGATGTCTGTCTTCTCGGACATATGCTTGAACGGCTCTTATCATTTTTGCTGGATCAGACCCCCGCACTTCACCATGAGATTTGCCCGCGGTGGATGCGTGAGATACTCTTTCCGGCCCTCGCCGCAGGTCGAGCCCATCGACATCAATCGGCAGCGCCACGACCTCACCGCTGCCTCTGCTGATAGTGAGAATCAAACATCCGATCAGAGTCAATTTCTCAACAAGCTACCTACCGAGGTCAGACTCCTCGTCTATCACCAAGTGATTAGCTCCTGGGACTGGGGCGAGCGGCTACATATCGTCGAGAAAACTCCTGGTCATACATCAGACTGTCGACTACCGCTTTCATGTATCCCGTGCAAGACGACCGACGAAGAGGCAGCGGGCAGGTTCCCGGAGCATGGTAATCAGGGCTATTATCATCGAATCCATGCAGGCTGTAACGGAGGCGGGAACTACTTCAACATAAATAGCCCTATTGCCACGGATCCAGAGCTCAAAGGCACCTATCTCTCATTGTTTTTGACTTGTCGAACTATGTAAGCTTCCAGTGCCCATACTCTCTAGAAGAGGCTGACAGTCCAAAGCTACTCAGAATCCATCGACCTTCTTTACTCGTCATTCTCGTTTGACCTTCTCTTTCTTGAGACAGCTTATAGATTCCTCTCCCTCGTACCGCCATCCCATCTGTCCCTCATTCCGTCTCTCCGTCTCTGTGACATTGACGTACCCGCTGCCTACCGCTTTCCCGTCCGTCCACCAAAAGAGCAGAAACCAACCTCCATACAGCAATGGCTGCAGGTATGCACCGCGCTGCAGAATGTCCCGTCCATCCAAGCCCTGGAGATTAACATCATCAAAGAAGAAGGCCCGCCGCTATCGTTAGAACAAGAGCAGAGAATGCTTGGGCCTCTCAATGAGATCCGCGCCCTGAGAGATAAGTTCCACGTAAGGGTTCCGTTTACTGAAGATAGGGATTCAATCGAGGAATCCAGGAAATTTGAAACTTCATTTCAGGTACATCGATCTACTTATTGGGCCCTTACAAACCGAGGCAATACTATATGTGAGAGGCAGAAGTATGGTATTCGAGAGCCTGGGACTCGACGCCGGCAAACGGCAGAATCCGTAGTGATTGCTGCTCTATGCTTGCTTTGCTTGCCGTGCTTGGTGGGAGGTGCTGCGGTCATTATTGGAAGCGAGGTGCATAAGGATAGAAAGGAGAAGAAGAGACGGGAACGAGGCACTCAAGGACCTGTTCGGAAAAGTGGCTGGTTACGCTAGGATATTATTGGGATGGTAGGGAAAGAAGGAGAGGAAGATAACTGAGAGAGTCTAGCTGGTAGAATCTTCATTGTCTTTCGAGAAGGTAACGACGGGCGTCAAAGGTATTTCCACCTTGTCTTAGGGAAGCTCCAGCTCCACACTCGGTATGCAATGAATTTCAGAGCCGCAATCTATCAGAATCCTTGGCGCTGGCATCACCCATCAAGCTCCGAACGCTGAAAGTAGGTCTCTTCCAGTCCAAATGTTTTGTCTTCTTCAGTGCTGCAATCTCATCCATCGCCTCATGTCCTTCAACTATTACCAAATCAACAGTACGTCTGACTTTTCCTTGGAAATCCTGCCTCCAGAAACCGGCAATTATTAAGACATCAATTTGTCTCAATTGCGTAAATAGTGTAGGTAGCCAGCGAGAAATCCACGGCTTCAGCTTGACTTTCAACCGATCTTCCCATGACTCAGGACGCTGTGGTGAGATCCGAAGCTCGAGGTTCTGGAGCCTAGAGAAATCGAAACGAGTAAGGTTGAGCAGCGACAAAGACCGAGGCTTTCTTGAGCCCAACATGGGCCACTTAGGCCTGTCGTCGAAGTCGTCCTGCCCAAAGACAACCGTATCGATCTCAAAATCGATGTGTTGATACCGGTGGGATGTCCATGTCTGGTAGTGACGCAAAGCAACTGAACGAGACTCGCGATTGACATGAAGAAGAGTTGGGTTTTGAGATCGCTTATACGGAACGATACGGCGAGGTGCTGGCAAGGCAAACTTCCAGATCAATAGACGGAGCTCTATGGGCAGCTTCGAAAAGCAGACGAAGCTCTCAGGCAATAGATTCGGTGGTGGTACTGATTGCATGATTATTTTCACTATGCTTCTGTGTCTTAATTTTTGAAAGAGAGGGAGGAGGCTAATCAGAAGAATTGAGGTGGTCGAGATAGCCGCCTGCCAACATTGTGCCACACCGGGGTAACACGCGATGTAACGTGGGGTTGAAGTGACCGCTCGTATGATTGGCTGACCCTCTTATCCTCGTGGAATTCGTTTTCCTTTTCTGTCCTTCACCTCGGCTCAGCATCATTGCCAGCTCTCGCCTTCAAATGTCTCATTCCCTGCTGAAGATTTACGGTTGCTGAAACCCCCGCTAGAAAATGCGGTAGGGTGGCCCGCGAAAAAGGGAATGGACAATTCAAGTCGGAGACATACCCGATTCTTCTAAACCTCACTTCAATAGTCTCTCTTGAATCCTTGCTCTTTTTTTGCGGTCAATGTGTGAATCAAGAATATTGACTGCGACTCCTTCACGCTTTTCATTTTCTTCATTACGTCAAAGCATATTGGTCAGCTCAATACCAGCGAGACATGAAGATCCATCAATGTCTATAAAGAGAGGGCTTGTGCCTTCTTTCCCTTTCTAAAACGTCCAAAAGGTCAAAATCTTTCCCATCCGCTCCAGCCTTGCAAAGGGTCAATTTAGCTTCCTGATACAACTCAGTTACAGCTTACACTTGAATTATTCGCTATCATGCCCATCTTCTTCATCACTGCCGCCCTGATTTTTTTGGGTTCTCAACTGGGTGTTGTTGCCAGTCAGCTTGCATCAAAGCGTGACCCTGCAAATAAGGTCAGATGCATTTCAAACCCTTGAGTTTCTCCATGTCTTGTTTCACTGTGGCGTCTCGCTGACAGAACTAGGAGGGTCTTATTTGCCTCAAGGACATTACGGGTCATCAATGGAACTACGTCCCGATCAACCTCCGTCCAATCAACACCTTGAAACTTAGTTGGCTCGGCGTAGCGCATTTCTCCGCCCATATTGACAGTAGAGGATGCGGTAGAATTGCTTGCCAAGAGATAGAAGGCGATGGATACGGCGGTGGAGACTACGCTGTCGTTGTTCTTTGCAATGATGTGAGTCTCCCCTTAAATTGGCTGAAGCTTTTATAATTCGTGCCTAAACTCTTAATAGAATGACTACCCGATTGCGCCCAAGTATGCGGACTTGGCAGCCTACACGTATATTGTGCTCCACGAATGCAATACTTGGGTGAACGCTCAACTTGGCACAAACGTGACTGGGGGCCAGATATTCGACAAGGAAAATTACAATGTTATTGTTCGTCGGGATCCCGACTGTAACAGTTTCCGTTGGTCACCTGAGGAAGCTAAGGCAAATGGCACTGCTGCTGTCACAGTGAGCATTGGGTCTGGGGACTAAGTCCGAAGGCAATCTTGGATCGGCAATATGAACGGGCGAGCCTTTCTCCTTTAACTGTAAGGAAAGAAAACAAGCAGGTACTCCGAAAGAAAAATGACTGTACCAGCACTATGATGTCTCTTTTAAGATACTGCAAACCTCAGAAACGATTTACGGAACCTTGCTCGTTCTTTAAACTGTACCCCTCTCAACCCCATTTCCTTAAATGTAGTAGGACATCGAGGCCTCATCTTCTACTAATATTGCTGCCGCGTTGATTTCCAAACCAAACGGACATTATAGTAGTTTAACTCTCGAAAGTTTGAACTTGAAGAACTCTTCCTCCAGAACATTCATTCTATCCTACCTAATTAAAGCTTTAATCATCCTCTCATCCCAAGCAGCTCGAAGTCAAACCACTCTAATCTGTGGATTGCGGTGACAAAGGCCATCTAATTCTCTGTGACGTATATTACATTACGTCGGCCTAATCAGCAATGTATTGGCCATGATAATTTGTGAAATCTTACGCCAAGATCAATCCTGTCGTCAATTTCTGTGATGTAAAGTCTTTTAGGAACGACCTCAAGCAGCAAGAAGTTCTCAATATTTGTTCTCGTTTTACAAAGACCAACAATTCCATCTTTCCATTGCAATACGAGTCTATAGCTACCTATCAGAATGCAGTTCTCTTCGCTTGCAACGATGTAAGACTTCCCAAAATGAGACCTGCATTATGTCAACACTGAATTGATGAGAATGACTCTCCAATCGAGATTAATGTCGCAGCATTGAGCGGATACGCTCAGGATATTATCTGTACTTATGGATCAGGACCAGAGGAGTTGAAGGATCATATTGCGGCTGGAGGTCAAGTATTCGCGAGTGACGGATACAATGTTATCGTGCGCAAGCAGAAGTGTTATGCTAATAGCTGGCCATACTTGATGGATCATGGTTTATTTTCACTCATACAACGAGATCTGGTCTGAGCAAAAGGCAAATGGATGGATTTTTCTGGGTCGGCACAAGCGAACGTGAAACTAGCTCTTCATTTCGACATAGTAGAAATCAAGTCTATTTCAACCAGGAAAATGACTTTCCACATATTTTCTCCTTTCTATGGCCCTTTCGGAAACCTGAATAAACCTCTCATCCCTATTGGCACTATTTTTTTCTATTTTTCACTCAGACACATCACCATTCATGCGACGAAACGTTAGCATTGGTGGTTCCCAATCAATGCCATTTGTGGCCCTCGCTGCTTTGATTTGCTGCAATTTTCGTTCGACCAGCGCTCTGAATCGACTGACCGCCAATCTCCGGTATTCACGCGCAAACACAAAGATATCGATTTCTTTCAAACTCGTGAAAGCCGAAAGCCACGCATCGATCCATTCAAGAAATACGACTTCTGGACCTTGGTCTATCCGCATGGCGGTCCGCACGGACAGCTCTAGCTTCCTGATTTTGGCCAGATCCGACTTTGACACGTTGAGGAGCACCTCATCACTCTCCCAAGTCGTCTCCCTGAATAACATGATCTTTAAATTGAAGTGGTCCCTTTCAAAAGATATGAATTGTGTGCATGTCTCTGACACCCGTGCATAAGTGCGTTCGTCAACGTCAGGGCGTCTGTCGTAGTGTTGCAGCGCCAGTTTCCGAGACTCACTGCAGACGTAGAGGAGGATCGGATCTGAGCAGAAAGAAGGCGTTCGGAAGTCTTGTACGTGGTAATCATTTGTATTGTTTAGGCGCCATAGACGTGGCCGGTAGTCTCTGTAGAGGGCGGCCTGATCCTTTCGACGCCGAGTGTGGACTATTTCGACACGACTAGATGCGGGGAGAGCATGTTCCCAGATCACGAGGCGGATCTCTACTGGAAGTCTGGCGAATAGATGAAAGGTGTCCAGTGCCATGTTTCAACAGCTCGAGTTGAGTCTCGTGTTTGGATATCCAGTGTTGGAAGTGAAATCAGTCGGCAAGGCAAGCTAGTCCCAACTAGGAAGGCACAGCAAGGACGGTACAGAATGTCTGAAAACAGATGAGGTTATTTAAAATGTCATTACGGTGTGGAGTAGGCAGCCGCGAGGACGTTCGCCTTGGGCAGCTGCTGCCTAATCTGAGATCTTGCCTGTCATGTGACCCCACCTCACGAGATGGACTTTAGAACTTCGAAAAATGTAAATAGTGTAGGGGTGCTAGTGTACTTACCAAGACCGAAACTTACAAAACCAACCAATCAAAATATATAAAATATATAAAATTATAGTTATATAATTTAAGCTTAAATTTTAATATAAAGTTACAAAACCTTGAATCAAGATTTCTTTGTTAAGTTATGAAACTTTTGTACTAAAGTTTTAAAACTCCTTTATTGTTCCCTTACCAAGATTTCGGGCACTTATTCAGACTATGTAGAAGCTAGAACGACTATGTCTAAAAAATTCATCCTAATAGAGGATCAATATTCATCACATTGGTCTAATATTACAGCCATGTTCAAGGACTTCTCAATACCCGCGAGCCAGCCTATAGGCCAACAAATCGAGTGCGTTCTCCCCTCTCTCACTCAATCCAATCTCTTCTATAGGCCATGAAAGCCACGGCAGATACTCATCCCCCGAAAGGTATCCGACGACGCCACCCAAAAGGCTCTCAGCCTTGCCTCTAATCCACCAAAATCGCTCGAGTCGCTTCAGAAGCACCGCGTAGACAGCGAATAGAACAAGTACCTGCGGACACTTCTCTTCGAGCAGCACACATATTCGAACTGGAATTTCCACATCCCAGGAAAGCACCATCGCGACCTCATTGACCCCATTATCCCTCAGCATCCAACGAAAGAAATTCCTCAGTGTCTGCCGCAGGCCTTCCAACTGCTCTTTGTCGTCATCACTCAAAGCCCCACAATCCCTCCAGCAATCTGGAAGCTCTTCAAACCTCAGCTCATCTTCTTCAGACAACGGTGGCGAGTCGTCCATCCCCTGCAGCGGCCTCGACAGCCCCAGCTTAGATGGATCCCACGACTTGCTCGCCTTGCCGCATTGTGCTGCTTCTTTCTGGACCGCCTTTGCCCCGTTGTAGAGTTGGTACCACGGTAATCCGAGCCCGCCCTCTTTGGGATCCGCTCCGGGCGCGTAGAACATGCCCTTGCCCTGCAATCCTAGGCCCGTACTGGGCATTGCCCACGGCGCGAAGGTCCCGAGCGCGGCGCCGGCGTAGACAGCTGCGGAGTTCTTCTCATTGATATCTTGGATCTCTGTACGGAATGAAGTTATCGATTGCAGTGTGTAGTATGTTGACATGTCCTGGTATTTTTTGCTGAGGATTGGGTTGGAGAGGTGCATGGTTTTGAGGTGGAGCGCGGCGATGCTGAACATCTCGTGGAGCACGAATGGGTATTGAAAAGATAGCGCTATCATGTCGGTTTGCCAGATGTCGGTTCCTGTTAGGTAGGTGCCTAAGATATCACTGCTCGTCTGGGTGGTGTAGAAGTGAAGAAGTTCGAGGTCGAGAGTCGTGAATTGCAGAGGCAGGCAATCAAGTCTTCTCTGGGGACTCACAGACCGCTCAGAGGGTGGAGTGGTAGCTTGTGAGCTCGCCTGAGCGCTTGCACTCGTTTGAGAATTCGGTGAGCGGGTGCGGGATCGTCTGGGCTGAGCGTCCAAAGGAATGTAGCGGAGAAAAGAGCACGAAAATCTGCCTTGACAATTGCGACAAGATGGTTTTACTTCATCGCACTTGAGAAATTCGTAAGCGTGAAGAACATTAAACGGTGATTTCGTTTGCTGCTATTCTCTGGTTTCGAAACGTTTGGGCAAAGCCAGCAACGCCAACTGCAAATATCAAACCAAAGGCAACCAACAGAACAACAATGATGACAGCCATTATAAGCGAGAGGAATTAAGAGAGAAATCTGTAAATGATCGTGGAAATGTGAGGTAGGCAAAGAGGGAAGAATTCAAAGAGCTTCATATATAGTCGATGTAGGAAAATTCCAACAACGCCTCGATACTCAAGCATAATTTGCAGGATAGATTAGGGCTAGCAAGTTTGTTTACGTACCTTAATTTTTCTTTGCTTGCATTGGACGCATCCGGTCTTCGTCTTAGTATGAGGCCGTCGTGGAGGCATTTTTAGTTCGGGGACCTCAGTCGACCAGTAGACTTCTCCCAACTCCGAGATGCAGGCGCGACTAAAAGCTCGTCGAATGAAATATGGTAAAGACCGAAAGAATGAGTTACGAGAGGCAGGCTGGGAAGGCAAAGGTCGGATGAAGTGGCTTTCGAGAGAGTGAAGCATATGTGCGACGTCTGCCAAAAATAGGGGCACTAGCAGGGATGCAGACATTAGCCAATAGTTGTGTAGAGAAGCCGAAGAAGTGGGCCTCGCCGCCCCTTGAGCGGCTCAGGAGCTCGGCAGCTGCGCCACAACCGTTGAAAGCCCAATGTCCAGGTGGCTAGGATTTATTTGAAGTTCCGAAGTTCCAAATTACCAAATTCTTACGAGACTAATAAATAGTAATATCTCATTTGATCAGCAACCTTCCGCATGGAAGATTGCAATAAGCTCTCAAGTCCAGAATTAATCGACACACCTGCGTTTCAGTAGGACTTTCCCATGTTCATAAGTTTTGATACACAACAGGAAATACGAGACAAGAGATTGAAGTCAAGATTAGTCTGGATGCTGACAATGTTCCAGCAGACGTTCAGTCAGACTGGAGAAGCGCGTTCGGTTCTCGCCGATCACTCGAACATCGGTGTGAGAAGACAGATAATTGAACAGTCACTCAATCAAAATTAGATATCGATAAAATTCCGTGCTGGTCCATATGCCGCCCAAGCCTAGGGATGTTCAAGAATGGAGACCAGAGGTATGAGAATAATATGCAAAAATATGATACTTTCGCCCGTATCCGTCTTTCGTACCATATCCCACCATTGAAGAGAAGAAAAGAAAATGCGGATCAAAGAAAACAAATCATCCTTCCTTGACAGCCTCGATGATAGAATACTCCCAAGAGGTCCCCATCTCCTCGCACTCCTCAATGATACCCTCATCCTCCCACCACCAGCGATCAGCCTGCACGTAAGAACCCCACATCTCCTTCCAGAGCATGCGTCCCACAACGCTTTTCAGTTCCTGCTTGACGATCTCGCCTGGCTGCATGCTCGCTCTTGGAGTCTCAACCTCTTCGGCATTCTGAGAGCCCCCTCGCAGAATTCCATGATCAGCAACAGCCTTCTCGGCCTCTTTCTTATTGACAGAGGCGAGGAACTGGACAGTGAGCCGCGTACTCCCTTCGGCGCGTAAGCGTTCGTCTTCGAGCCACAGGGGAAGCAGGCGTGATGGGTTGGTGCACCGGAACTGCTTCTCGAGGTAGATAATCAAGTGGTTTTCCAGCCAGGCGTGAAGTCTCGGGCCAAGGTTTTCGTGAAGGGGCGATGGGTCGAGGATGGTGAGATGGAGAGTTCCGGCTTTGATGGTTGGGCTTGGGGGTGAGGTGCCTGGGATCGTGGGTGAAGGCGAAGGCGAATACGAGGTCAGAGTGCGGTGACATTCTCTGAGCATTTCGGGGAGAGATGCTGCGGGAAGAGTGGCCGGGAGAGAGAATGCGTGAATCGTTGTGAACGTGTTTGAGGCGAAAGGGAGCTGCGGGGTCTGCGTAGGGGCGAAATGAGGGCGGACATTGGGATACTCTTTACGCGAGAGTGGAGAGACAGAGAGATGGTGGACTTCCGTGAAAGGAGGTGCGAGAGCTGAGAGGAACGATGCTGACGCTAAGCAGAAGTTAGAAACTTAATCATTTGGGCATACCGACTCCTCATACCATGATTCTCGTACAAAGAAAGGGCTTTTGCAGTGCTTGGCTGCACTATGCTCTGTTCGACAGGACTATCGTTTGGTATTTTAAGACTTCTCAATGCAGACAACATCCACAGCTGTTTCTCCAACTCTAACTCACGATATATGAAAGCATCAGCAACTTGAACCCAGTCTTCTTTCAGCCGTTCAAGAATGATTTTGGAACTTGCCGCCTCCATCCGGCGAATGTTCCGCTGCAGGTAAGTGACTTCCACGATAGGAGATTTTGGTCTTGTGATCTCCACAGGCTTAGGTCTGCGTACTAGTCTGACTGCTGGTCTCAATACCCGGGGCTCAGTGAGAGATCTACTCCAGTCTTCAGGTGGTTTCCATGACTCTTGCCTCGTTCGGAGCTCAACTGGCTTCCTTGCAGTCCTGAGGTTGACATCCTGAGCGACGACAGGCGTATGATCTTTTTCATGCAAATCCAAGTTGGGTATCGGGAAGTCAAATATATCAGACCCCTGAGAGTCCCTGGCAGATTTAGTATTGAAAGTGAATCGTATCAAGTAAACTCACTTTCTAGGCAGAGATTCTTTCACTTCAATCGGGATCGTGCCAGCAGCTGAGATGTGGACTACGGTGGCAATATGCTCAGCTGACCTTAGGCTGCTTCTTGGAGAGATCGTCGTCTCTGTGCTTTGAGTTACAAACGATTTTGGACTCAAAGATTGTACGATCCGGCTCTTGCCGATTGGTGACTCTACCACGGGTCCTTCCACCGTAGAGCATCGCGAGGACTCAGTAGCTGCTGAGCGCCCCGTCCATCCCGAAAAAACAGACTCTGACGCTTAAGATGAATGTCAGTTGACTTCCAAGACCACACAAAATTAAACTCGTACCATGGGAAGAGGTTGAACAGCTGTCGGTGTTGTAGGGTGGTCCCGCAAAGTAGCCATTTATTGGGATTCTTGTTGAAGGCCCGGATGCTGGGTCAGTCATCGGCTCCGAAGAGACTGTATAGCTTGACACCCGCCTAGATGCGATGCTGCTAGATTCATTGTTCAACGGAGATATGTTTGTGTGTGATTCATTGCGGGCCAGACCGCCCTTCTTGCCATTCCCAAAGAACGAGAACAGAGAGGACCGCGAGAGGGATTTGGAAGACTCCACGGATCTAGAGCTTCTGACGGATGCTGCTCGGCCGATGGCGTTGGCTTTCTGTTCTTTGCGAAGTTTGCGTTGCCCGACAGTCTCTCGTGCAGGATCAGTCCACGATACATCAAACATATTGGCTTAGGGCAGGCGATATGGGAAGGCGAGATGACCTTGCGCTTGGAAGATCTCTTCAGGTGAAAAACGAGGGGCATACGACGATAGGCATGGAAAAAGAAATGGGGTTTAGAGAGGGAGAAGATTTTGTGATAGATTTCAAGTGCGTGAAACACGGTGGTCTAACCCACGAGGTGTTGTTTCTAAGCCCATCCTCGCACAAGAAGGAACTTCCCTCCCACATGGCAGGAAAGCACGCTCCAGCTCATCGAACGGGTGGGAATCCACCCCCCTCCTGAGCTGTTCTTGGAAAGTTTGTGTAATCGCTATAATGGTGTCTAGAGTACTAGTATATTGCGAATGCAGGCTCCCGACGAACACCTATGCTATGGCGTTGGCTAGGGGTATCTTTTTGCGGATCATGATACAATCAATAGGAAGTGATCGGCACAAATGCAAGTCGCAAGACCATTTGAGCAAAATGGAGGTTTCCGAGCGACCGAAGTAAGCAGAAAGGGAGCAAAGACATCACCCTCATTGGGCGTTGAATCTAGGGTGCGCTCAGACCTTCTACCTGCAGATTAGCGAGGCGATCCATCATAAAAAGCCTGGAGCTCCCCACGACACTCCCTCACGAACCCACAATCTCGATCTGCCAACGTCGCCAAAAAACCATCGACATCTCTCCTCTTACGGTTACCTGCATCAAAGTCGTAGAAGCAAATTCTGCATGGCTGAGTACCTCATCTTGATCTATAGCATGCTATCCCGGTCTATGGATGCGGATCACGCGTTTGAGCAACACAAATAAGGTTGTGCGCCACAAACTGACGGATATCAGCCAAAGGCCCAGGACACAGAGTGATACAGGCTGCTACAACCGCCGCCACCTGGTCGTGCGGCAGGCGGCGGAGCCAATAATGTCCATACCCACTAGTGTGGGTGTAAGTTGCACGTAACAATACCTGGGGGCAAAAGAAGAGATGGACAGTTCTCCTGGCATCAGCCACGACTGCCTTCAGCTTCTTCTTTCAGTGAAATGGCTGAACTGCAGAGGCTGGCTGGCTTCCTCTACGCATCCTGCACGTAGATTCTCGTCCCTGCCTCGAACTATCATATTCAGCCGCAACAACCCACCCCTTGCATATCAATACTGTCTGCCGTCCGATCAATTCATGCAGCGGTATGGTCGTTCCAAGGCAGTCCTACACGGGCTGCCGCTTCTCCTCCAGCGGTGTAAGTGACACCTGCGCTTTCCGTGGAAGCAAGCATCTGAAATGTGCCTGCTGTGCCCGTCAAGGCTGCCAGGCGCATGCTGCAAGCACATGCCTTTCCAGTGGCCTTCCAACGTCGAGCCCGGGTTCTAGACACCATGCCAAACAAATCTGTTTTTCTGTCTCGTCTATGCTATCCCCCAACCCGCCATGTTTTCCTACGAGAATCCCCCGCCGTCTCCATCGTTTCGATATCTCGTACTCACGTTTTCGTTTCCCCCAACCCCGTATAACTCTTCTTTCTCGCCCACCACGTTTTCCACATGTGCAAACAAGTCTGAGAGTTCTCCATCGTTATGCTATCGCTCAAAGCCCACGTCGACGCCTTCGACACCAAGGTCTCCTCGTCGACCTTTGGCAGGGTCTTCCGGCTCGGGGGATCGGGCCACGTACGTTGAATGTCCAGATGCTGAATACCAATACCCAGTATGCTGACCCCCACCAGGAACAAGCGCGCCATGGCTCTACATTCGTGACGGAGATCCGCGCTGGATTGACGACTTTCTTCACCATGGCATATATCATCGCCGTCAATGTATGTGAACGAGTGCCGCTGATGGTGCTGGAGATGCTAATTCTCAAGGCGTCCGTGTTGCGGGACAGCGGAGCCACTTGTGTCTGCAATGACCCTCAAGATCTTTACTGCCAAAACAATGAGGAATACACTGCTTGTTTACTCGGTGGGTCTCCCAAACCAGCCTTTTGTTCATCAACCTGACTGACAAATAAGTCGTAAAAAGAGACTTCGTCACCTCCACGTCGGTCATCGCGGGACTCGCATCCCTCATGTTCGGCTTCTTCACCAATCTCCCCGTTGCTCTAGCGTAAGTTCAATCATCAGCGGCCCCCGATACAACGTCTGACTTTGAGTAGGCCCGGAATGGGACTCAATGCATACTTTACCTACCAAGTTGTCGGATACCACGGGAGCGGCTCAATCTCATACGGGCTTGCTCTCACGGCTGTCTTCGTCGAGGGCTTCGTCTTCATCTTCCTGTCTCTAATAGGCATGCGACAATGGCTCGTGCGCATCATACCCGCCTCCGTCAAAGTCGCCAGCGGTGTCGGCATTGGGCTGTTCCTCACGGAAATCGGCCTATCAGCCAATGGCATCGGCTTCATGTCCGGCTCGCCGAATGCGCCTACCGACCTAGCAGGCTGTCCGTCCGAGTATGTCAATCAGCAAACTGGACAATGTGAAGGACACAGAATGTCGAGTCCAAAGGTATGTAGATTCGCCAGTCTTTCTATACTCAGACGCCTTTTACTGACCCAGTCAAAAGTTGTGGATCGGAATAATGTGTGGCGGTGTGTTGACAGCATACCTCATGGCCTATCGCGTGAAGGCTGCGATCGTCATCGGCATATCAATCGTATCTATCATGTCATGGCCGTACGCATCTATTTCCATCCATTAGCGCCCTGAGAAACGCTAACAAATCCCAGTCGCAACACCTCCTTCACCTATTTCCCGCACACGCCTGACGGCGATGACAACTATGCCTTCTTCAAGAAGGTAGTCTATTTCCACCCCATCCAAAACATCCTCAACGCGCAAGACTGGAACATCGCAGGCGCAGGCGGCCACTTCGCCCTCGCGCTCTTCACCTTCCTCTACGTCGACATCATCGACTGCACGGCAACCATCTACTCCATGGCGCGCTTCTCCGGGATCGTCGACCCGGCCACGGGCGACTTCCCGCGGTCCACGCTGGCCTACTGCTGCGACGCGGCGATGATCTCGGTCGGTTCCCTCCTCGGCTGTTCACCAGTAACGGCCTTCATCGAGTCGGGCGCGGGCATCACCGAGGGCGGGCGCACGGGGCTGACGGCCATGACGACGGGGCTGTGCTTCCTGGTCTCGCTCTTCTTCGCGCCGGTGTTCGCGTCGATCCCGCCGTGGGCCACGGGCTGCACGCTCGTGCTCGTCGGCTGCATGATGATGCGCCAGGTGACCGCCGTCAACTGGGCCTTCGTCGGCGACGCCCTGCCCGCCTTCGTCACCATCGTCGCCATGCCCTTCACCTACTCGGTCGCGTACGGCCTACTCGCGGGCTTGTTCTGCTACACAGTTCTTAACGGTTTGATTTACATCACGAAGAAGGCGTCCCGGGGCCGCGTCTGCCCCCCGGACGCCGATAACGCCGAGTACTGGACGTACAAGCCGAGCGGGGGCCACCCGCCGTGGTTCGTGCGCGCTGCGCAGGGGAAGTTGTGGCGCTCGGCTGCTGCGGCGGATGATGTCTCTGAGGTGCGCAGCGTGGGGACGGCGACCCAGGAGAGCGAGAAGGAGTTGAGTGTTCTTGGCCCGCACCCGGGAAGGCATGCCCATGCTTGATGTACTTGCTCCGACAGATACGGCCTCCACGAATTGTCATGTTGCCACCACACGAAGATATATGATTGGAATGCTAGGAATATTAGGGCGTCAGGTTGTACTATAAAAAGTCACTTTCTTAGTCTGCGAGACCAGACCGCCTTGATTATATAGAATTTAGAAACTTGAGTTCTGAAAATCGTGACCTCTGTAGAAAATCAACGTAGATCGATTGCTTGGAGACGGAGGGCCCATCATGATTTCGACAGCTA
Organism: Lachnum nothofagi; assembly: GCA_003988875.1. Taxonomy (NCBI): domain Eukaryota; kingdom Fungi; phylum Ascomycota; class Leotiomycetes; order Helotiales; family Lachnaceae; genus Lachnum; species Lachnum nothofagi. Next base: position 85,316 of record QYSG01014668.1, read on the forward strand.
GCGAATGCAAACAAAGCATTCCCTTGACCATTCAGCTACCCCTCAGACTATGACCCAACAAATCCCAAGACATGAGCTGCGAATCCGGCACTTGTAAAAGACATAACCCGAGGAAGATGCAGATAGTAGCACGGCATGCTGCAGTGTCTCGGTACTCGAGATTTCTTCATCAGGAAATAAAAGCTACATGCATACTCACGATGACCTAGAACCATCGCAAGCAAGTCACTACCCTTATCGATATCACAATTTATTCAGCCCCTCAAAAAACAGGAAGATACAAAGAAAGCCCTCCAAACCGCCCGTCCTCCAAATTACCACCATACCATACCCCAACGGAAATACCAAAAAACCAAGAAAAATAATCAATGAATGTTCCCAACCCTCCCCGACAAAAGAAACCGAAAAACCGAAACCAGACATCTCTTCTCATCAAAACCCATACTCATACGGCCCACCCGCCGTCATCGTCATCGTCACACCCACCGTATCCGCCGCCCCACTCCCACCCCCCGTCACCGCCACTACGCCCCCCGTCTTCCCCCCTCCATACACCGCTACGCCGCCAGTGCTACCGCTAGGTTTCGGCAGGCCGCCATCATACCATGTATTAATGCCAGGAGCGTTGCTCGCGCCCCCGATGGGTGGTGGCGTGGGGATGGCGATGGCGATTGGTGGTGAGGGTGAGGGCGTGGGCTGGACGACGGCGCCGTAGGGGCTGGGGCCGCTTGCGCCTGTTGGGCTGGATGGAGGGTCGTAGATGGCTGTGCTTGTTGGTCCGCTCGCGGGCGAGGTGGGAATGCTCGTAGGCGTGTTGTTAGGAGGTTTTGGGGTTGTAGCCACGCCGGAGTTGTCGCTCGTGGAGCTGGGGTCGCTGGGGGGGGAAGTGCCGTAGCCTAGAGGGCCTGTACGAGTTGGTGTTGGAGTCACCTTCGCGGTAGATGTCACGGACGTTGTGGCGTATTCCGTGGTCGTTGGGTCTCCGGCTGGATTTCCGCCTGGAGGAGGGCCGCCATGTGGTGGATTACCTGGGTTTCCTCCAGGTGGCGGAACGCTGCCGGTCCCGCCACTCCCATATCCTCCAGGAGAATTGCCTTGATTCCCACCGCTGGGCGGAGAACCTCCACCTGGTAGAGAACCCCCGCCAGGTAACGATCCCCCGCCAGGTAACGAACCACCCCCTGGCAGCGAACCTCCGCTAGGCGGCAAACCACCATTACTTGGATCCCCCGACCCTCCACAACCAGGCAGTCCACCACCTCCCTGACTACCGCCCCCAATAGGAGTAGACCCCGGATCTCCACCACCACTGGGAGGCAGGCCTACCGTCCCACTACTTCCGCTCCCAGAATCCTGGCCCCCATCACCGCCATACCCTCCACCATCAGTGGGACCAGAGCCAGGACCGGCGTCAGGAGGATTATCGTCACTACCGGGGACTTGATCGGGATCCCCAGGAACTTGGTCGGGGTCATCAGGGACTTGATCAGGATCCCAAGGAACTTGGTCATCGGGGTCACTAGGAGCTGGGTCATAGGGATCATCATCCCCACCAGGGCCATCGTCATCATAGTCTGGCTCTCCGCCATCATCAGGGACTGGATCATAATAACCGTCATCGCCGCCGTCATCCGGACTCCCTCCAGACGAGAGCGGCACACCACCACCCGAAGACCACCCATCGCTCGGAGGAGGATCACTGTAGTACTGCCTCGCAGCAACGACAACGTCCTTCTTCAAGCCATCACCACCGTGATCCCCAGCATGCGGATAGACGACATCAGGGTGCGTGTCGTTCCACCCATACGATGGGCCGTCGTTGCCAGGGTCTATCCAGTCCGCGTCGGCGACGTGATCCCTCTTGGTTATCTTGATTTCAATCGGCGGTAGGTTCTGCAGTTCTTGGCAGATGGCGCTGATGATCTGGGTTAATTCTGAAGGTGGCAGGCTTTCTAGCTCGGCGCAGAGCTTTTGGATGTCGATGGGGTCGAGCTCCGTCTGTCTTGCCAGGAGGACGGGTCCTGTGGCTGGGGATAGTGGGCCATTCAGGTAGCCGCAGACTTGGACAAGTGGCTTGTCGTCGACCTTAGGGTCCAGAGTCTTGCATTTAGCTAGTAGGGCCGCGAACCATTCAATGGCTTCCTCAGGCTTAAGCTGGGGAGACGCTACTGAGTCCCGTTGTTCCAGAGGAGGAGCGTGGTGTGGAGGGTTCGCAACGATTGGGTGCCCAGCGGCAGTCTGGGTGCAATGATCGTTCAACTTCCCGGTCGACGGATCGACGGCCGAGCATAGAACCTGAAGCGGCGTCTTTCCTGCAACGCCTGCGCGCTGGATAGCGGCTGCCGGAGCATTCTTTTCGGTTACGATGATGTACCGGCACAAATATGCCATACTTGGGGACGCGGTCCTGAAGTCGAGGGCATTGCAGTAAGCGATGAGGCGTTTCATCTTGTCCGCAGGTGATCCGCCGTTTTGGAGTGGGATTGGAACGGTAGTTAAGTTGGATCTTGGGTAAAGCGACCTGGCGTCAGGAAGATTGGATTTCGTAGGCTCATGATGATACGGGTGAGTTGGTGTTTTATGGGTAGAAGAGTTATGATAGAGGTGATGATGCTTGTTGCGCCAGTCTTCGGGGTCTTCGTTCGAGTCAACTGCCTAAAGAACATGAGATTCACATCAAGACATCCGCATTGAAAACTTACCGGGGATACGCCTGGCGTTGATGAGTCTGGTAGCAGTGTTCTCCCTGCGAGCTGTGGAGCTGTCCTTTCCAAAAATTGCCCACTCTGAGAGCTCTCTGGCTCCGTTGAAAAACGCTTCTAGCAATCGTTAGACGTGGGTAAAAAAAAGTAGCTACTTGTGAACTCACAGCGACAGGAGATCCAAGGGTGACGTGGATCAGCGCCAATGATAGAATTGCTGTGGAACGCATCTTTGCAGAAAGAAACCTTCTGTCTACTACCTCTCAAGAGATAAGAGTCTCATTCTATGGCCTGTATTATAAGAATCTTCGAGGGGTTTGAAATCCCCCTTGGACTTCACATGTACCGAGGAGTCCGGAAGTGAGCGACATTTCCATTTGGTACCTGCCCAAATGGTTCAATATCTTAGAGGGCCTTGTGCTCCATTATTCCAATTATCATTGATCGAATGTAAGGCACGCGTTGCTCAGATAGGTCGGCCGGTTGATTGTGCAACCAGAAGCGGGCACAAGGTGCAGGATAGACCGTGTTCCACTGAGACATTCGTGATCTGTCCAACTCCAAGACCTGGAGAAAACAAGGCTCTAGGAATCGGGAATTTCTCAAGTTTTTCTCCCGGTGTTCGAGAATCTCGGCGAGCCCATTCGATTCGCCATTTCGGAGACGGCGGGTGCGCCCTCGAGTCGGAGAGGATCAAGATTGACATCGCCTGACTTAAGGTTGTTTCAATATATGATGTATCTTGATGTCTCAGCTTACACTAACACAGTAACTTTGCTAGATGTGAAAAGGAAAGATGACGCGACGAGTCTTCCAAGTTTCCATCATCGGCTAGACCATGGTAATCTTCAGGAGTTGACTAGAGTTGCCTCACATCAAGGCTATTGGAATAGGAGGTACTACCTCATGATGACAGCCACTTGACTACTGACTCCCAATGACGTCTCCATGAGTTCTGGCGTCGTATAATGCACACGTAGTATAGCTGCGAATGATATAAAATCTTCACCGCTTTCGGATTGTTGAGTAGTGAGAACGAACAGTGGCAAAAGCGCACACTATTTCTAAGCTAATGAATTAAGAAAGAAAATCTAATTACTATACCTGATAGAACCTCTAAAGATCGTTAGGGTAATTCGCAACGTCAAAAAGTTGTATTTGATTTTGTCACTCAAAGCAATATTTCGTTCTGGTGAAGAGGTAACATACAGGAGGGGGCAACATATTGAGACATCGAAACGCAGGAGGGCTCTACTACACGTTTCTGCAATATTTTGAAGCTTATAAGGACTTCCCCAGATGCTCGTATCTGTGATCAAGTGAAAATCAAAGACGAAAAACAAAGCATAAACAACCGGACATTGCGTAAGCCGCACAGATGAAATGAAGACAACGCATCGTCCACATCAGCCATCCCCAGAATCCACGCCGCACAGGAGAGAAAAACTCCGGGCCAAGAGCTCTAGATCCCAAGCATTTTTGCTCCTCCTTTTTGTCTTTCGATAAGCCCTACGGCAAGTCCCTTGTTTGATAGCGGGACATGCGGCGCAGTCCGGAGAGTTTCCGGGTCGTGTCGTATAGACTTCTAACCTCAATAGGCTTACGACTTGCAGGTACGAAGATACGGGGGCGTTGAAAACGTTTTCTTGGCCTGCAGGAAGAGAGCTCTGTCTGAGGAGGATGTGCAGTGACGAATACTTTACTCACTAGGCTGGACGTCTGAACCCTATCATCATGTGACTAAATTAAGAATTAAGGATTTTAAGATGCCATGAAATCTCCGTAAGCAAATGCGGCCCTTGAGGAATTGTAGCCCGCGGAAAGTGTCTTCTTGTAGCAGCCGACTGCGCCAGTGAGATGCTTCCTGTCCCCTTGAGGCGTGGCGTTGAAGATTCGCAAGCTACCAGTATAGAAGCCAAAGCCGAGAACTTGCCTTGATGTACGCAATGGACTGTTCGCCGCTGATTAATTGCCAAAGATAGGCGTGTAAACGCATGAAGTTGACATAAAACACCACATGGCGGCGGCGTGGTGGAAACGCGATGACAGGTGGGGATGTGGGGGAAGTTTTGTGGCGGTTTGATATACGCGGCCAGATGAAGTGATTTTTTCACGCCGCTTTTTGAAACAGGCGCTCCATGATCCCCTTGGTCCTGGGGAGTGTGGGGGCGAAGTTGAAAATTCTTGAAACATTTGGCAAGTCTCGAAGTACCCCGCATGTATCTTGGCGGCACAGCAGAGCATAGAGTGCGGTGATTGCTCCCTGAAGACGAGGCTGATTCGGCAGTCTCCGAAGCCTGGGAGAGTATTCGAGTCAAAGAGCATCATGACATTAATCTGGACTCCAGAGTCGAATCTCCAATATGTGAGTGAACTTGTGGTGTTGTGATGAGTTTTGCAGCATGGCTTGCGGGCTTGTAGCTCGTTACCAGCCATTTCGAGAGTTCGGGATGCTGCAACACACCTTAGCCTTTGCGTTCCAACCTCGCATATTTGATTCCAATCAATTGGAGTCTTTAGAAGTTCCCGAAGTTGGGATAGGAGATTTAGTGACAAGACTTGCCTTTTGCGGCGTCAAAATGGGACGGAAGCACTCGAGCCTTTCCGGAAAGGAAGTTGCGTCTCCACTTCCCCAGAAATGGACCATCTGAGAAATTCAATGACCCACTGACTCACTGAGACTCCACTCCCAACCTCTTAGAGACAGTAGATCTCAATGATTTCACATGAAATTTCCCCTTATAACGCCGTGTTGGTACCGACGCTCCAGTGCATCGGAAGTCTGGCCGAAAACATCTGACTTTTGATCCAATGGTTTGGGCGACCGCCAAGCGGAAGTGCTGAAGCTGCATTCCGTAGACTAAAGTCGAGGTCAAGGCGGACAGATGATGGTGGAGTGAGGGGTAAGAACCAGGGAACCCTGAATAAAATGCTTGTCACAGATCCCGTAGTTCGGAGTCTCTCTAAAAGATGGCCATTCTAGAACGGACCCGTAGACTTGTGCCAAGATGTAAACCAAACCATTATGGAAACAGTCGCTGTCAATTGAGGCTAGGAGCAGACAGACAGTATAGAAATGGCCCGTTGCAGCCAAGTACAGACCCCCGCTATGGAAAGGCAAGTGGAACCCTGAATGGCCGATAGAGAACCAGCTGTGATACTCAAGCCGGCGAAATTGAAGACGAGGTAGTCCAAAGAGGCTCAACAATCTCGTCATTTCGATCGAGTGAGTTCGATATAATTTGCTGAACAGAAAGGAGGAGTTGCCAGATCCGAGGGGCGGCGGTTGATGGGCGTTGTGCCAACCCGGTTAGCACCCAACCAACATTGCCTAAGGTGGACGGAAGCAGCAAAGAAAAGGGGCATAGGGCTCAAAACATCCTGTGATTGAACGGCTGCTGACCAATCGAAATGGACTTACTGCACATAAATGCAGGTACGAGTCAGTGCCGGGATTGCTGCTCCAGCGTAGCAATGTGCCTGAGATCAGCGACACAGCATCCTCAAACTGGCCTGATGTCGTGTGACCGAAAGCCATCGCTGCGTATTCATTGCCCTCTGTACCGGTAGCGTCTTCGGCCGTTTGGAACAGATCCAATTACCGCGAGGATCACACAGGCTTGCACCAGTCCTTTGCACTGGATTGTGTTGACAAGTGGTGTGTTGGTCTGCGGGTAATCCTCCAGGGTTCGGGGCGGTTCTGCTGCCGTGTGATTGCTCCCGCTTGATGCCGAGTAGCCCCGAAAGACCTGTCGAATTGCTCCATCTCCATTGGGCGAAAAGATAATTATTCGTCTCCGCAACGTAGACATTGAATTTCGCAAGGGGTTTGGACAGGAATCGCGAATCATAGGTTGTGAAGTTGGGCGAGGAACTTTGGGACCACTAGCCGCAGGTCAAGCGAAACGGCGCAGCTGACCCCCCGGAAAGTTCCTCTGGGCTGGTCCTTCAGGGGTGCAGCTGGGGATCTGGGGTCGGGACCATTGTTTAAGGCGGAGCAGATCACCGTCTGTGCGAAACCAGGCAGCGGGGCCGACACAGTTTTCGTTTGCTGCCAAGAGATCTGACACGCCCGAGCTTTTGACAGCTCGCTGGGCTTCGAGGGCACGAGAAATACCCGGGCGTCAGACAGACGAATACCGTTGGAGCTGACGAATACCGTTTGAGCTGCTCGTGCCGACGACTGCGACTGCCAAATGCATCCGCGCAATGGTGTCCAGCTCTGCGGTCAGCCGTGGCCCCTCGACAATGCTTTCCTCTGGCCAACAGGAAAGCTTGCAACTCCCGCGCGCCGGACATCAGTGCACCGGTCAGCATGGCGGAGGGGCCTTTGCAGTTGGGTTCCTCCATCGAGGTATCGTCCCGTGAGCGCGTTGGGTGAAATTGCAGCGTCCGCTCCGTCCACTGGCAAGCCACTACTGGACTGGACTGTACTGCAAGTCTGCCGCGAACTCTCAGTAGGTGCGAATCACAAATTGCGCAGTTTGCATATCGGGATTCCTCAAACAAAGAGAAAGAACATCCTGCAAGACAGCATGCCGTGGGGCACTTTCCAATGATACTTCGGGCCCTCCCTCCTTCCCATGGATGCAGGCGGACTCTGGGGTTGCACAAGCCGGAAGGCAGCCGAGCGCAGACTCTGACGGCAGCATGCATTTTGCACCGCGCAGAAAGCCAGTCAGCATTCCTGCCGCGTCTTTCTGCACGCATGATGCTGCCCATCCGCTGCCCATCCGCTTAACGATGCCCATGATACGCCGAACACGGCCCACTCGCCTGTCCAACCCAAACATCTGTCCCTCCGAAAGCCACAGAAATGTCCGGCCGTCTGTGGCATGTGTAGAGGTGTGGGCCCCGTGCCCGGTTGGCCCCGCGGGAGGGATCCCTCAGCATAACTTGCAACCCTCCGCCGACTCCGAGATATCTGCGCCTCGGCCATTCCCCACGGTTCCAGGCTCGGATGCTCTTGGGATTCAGTCCAATCGAGGCTCTGCTTTTTTTTGTCTCTGCTGACTGCGTTGCTATTGTCATGATTACCCCAACCGTCTATTGCCTCGTTGATCCCGTCTCCCAAAGACCCGGTCATCTTGCAATTGAGCAAGAGCTGCGCCAACTATTGTGTGGACTTGCTGGTTGTCTCCTTTTGCATAAGATCTCCGCCAGAACACAGTCCAGCGGCATTAAAAGCACCCCATCACGGCCCTCTCATCTTGACTGCCAGCATCGAGTCCACTTCGCGTCCCAATGGTTCTGTGCCGACAGGGAATCACTTGCAGCGGCGGGCCCCAAACAGGAACGCGAGTCCCTGTCTCCACTTCCCCAGCTGCGCACTGACACCAGCCTACCAACCTCTAAACCAAATAAGGAGAGCTGCTTGTCCAGAAGCATTTGTTTTGGACTTTCGTCGTGAGATTATCGACGCAGCAGTGGAGGACGAGCTTCGGATGCTTCCGACTACTTGAGACTGAGAATTCACCTCTCTCACGCATCAAGCGAGTAATACCCCGCGGACGACAAAAGTCAAAATCTGCTAGTCGATATCGCCTCAACCTGCCCCCCTGTTAGAGATCTCCAACTTCGACAAAATCCGTTAGGTTCGACGACGGCGCCGTCTATCAACATCATCTTTTGCTTTCTTACTCTCCCCATTAGACCCTTAGATCGACTAGATCGATCGATATTTTGAAAGGAGGAGGGTAGCTACAACGAAAATTCGCTCTCATTCACCTATATCAGCTTCAACTCGCTCGCTCCCAGATAGATCCTTTCAGCCGTCAAACGTCCTTTCCTCCGCTCTACCAAAATGAAAGTCATCGACGTTACTCCGGCTCAGCTCCACACCTTCAGCCTACTCGAACGAATATCCTCCTCGTTATCTTTGATAGGAATTTCCTTCATTCTCATCACCTATGGCTCCTCAAGCGCTTTCCACAAGCCTATCAACAGGCTTGTCTTCTACGCCTCAATTGGGAATATCTTCACCAATGTTGCAACTTTGATCTCGAGAGATGCTCTAGTCCACAGCGAAGGTCATCTATGCCAGTTCCAAGCATTTCTGATTCAGATGTGAGATCCTCATTGGTTCAAGAAAGTTCGTCATGGAGTCTTAGCTAACATTAAATTTTCTCAGGTTCATGCCAGCTGATGCCTACTGGACGTTTGCCATGGCCTGCAACGTCTACCTCACATTTTATCATAGATTTGAATCTTACGAGCTTCGTCGATTGGAAAAGTGGTACTTTCTGCTTTGCTACGGAATACCTCTGATCCCGGCTTCGATCTTTCTTGGGATAACGACTAAGAAGCGGGGCCCTATGTATGGCAACGCTACTCTCTGGTGCTGGGTTGCAACGAAATGGGACAAAGTGAGAATCGCAGCATTCTACGCTCCTGTCTGGTAAGTAGACCTTTATATGAGTCCCAATTTTGACTCAAATGTTGACCATTCTCAGGATCGTCATCGTCCTGACCCTTTTGATATACATCCGCGCCGGCAAAGACATCTGGGCCAAAAGGAAACAACTCCGCAACATCAAGCCCACGCCGCCAGCACGCGATCCATTCCCCGGCGACGGCATCCTGCAAACAACCCAGATCTCCGTCGCCCACGAAGCGGCCATGAAATCCACCGACTCCGTCGCGGAGCTCACGCAACAGCCAGCCGAAGCAATCGCCTTCCCCCGCCGAACATCCAAGCCCGACAACACCTTCGTAACCAACATCACGTCCATCGAGCCCGCCGACCCCAGCTCCACGACACGGTGGTCCTACATCGAGAAATCCGACACCACAGCCACCGAAGCATACATGCCTCCCCCAACACGACGCCGCGACTCCCTCCCGCGCGCCTACACCGCCAACGAAGCCAACACCGCGATCTGGTCATACACGAAAGTGTCCCTACTCTTCTTCGTCGCAATGATGGTGACCTGGATCCCCTCATCCGCCAACCGCGCCTACTCCGCCGTCTACACAGACCAGGTGTCCCTGCCCCTCGAATACATGTCCGCCGTCGTGCTGCCCTTGCAAGGCTTCTGGAACGCCGTCATCTACGCGATGACGAGCTTGCAAGCGTGTAGGCAGCTGTGGGCCGATATACGCACCCAGAATGTCTTCGCGCGGCGCCGAGCCCCCAAATATACGCATGATGCCGAGGCGATGCCGTCCAGGCGGTCGCAGAACGCCAAGAACCTCTTCGCCGACACGTCGAGCGAGACGGAGCTCCAGCCACGAGGCGCGTCGTCGAAGGACTCGATGGGGGGCAAGAGCTCGATGGCGTCGTGATTGACAGCTTGGTATATATACGAAATACAAGCCAGACCGGAGTTGCGGTTGCGGGTTGGGGATTTAGCGAGGCGTTTTTTTGGTTTCACACTTTTTCCCTCTATTTTCTCGTCGATCTGAAAGGATATGTTTGATACGTTTAATACCCGTCTTGTAATTATCTAGTTTCCTTTTCCTTTTTCAAAATTTTTCAAAATTTTCTATATAGGCAGGGGCAGGTCAAAAAATGGAGTTGGATTGGGTAGTGGCAGGGGGGATCAAAAAAGGCATGGAAAATGAAAATGAAAAAGGGGTTTTGTGACCACGACTCGTGGTCGGGGTAAAATTTGTATATTAGGCTGAGGACTAACTGGTTAGCTAGACTCTAGATGAGACCACGAACGACGGCGCGTGAATGGAGTTGATCTTCATCTTCTCAAATCACGTGTAATCTCCTACTTCCTCTCACACAATACCTCTCCTTTCACACCGCAATACTCACCGCCAACTAAGCTCGTCTATCACCACCTAATCCAGACCTCGCATTCCCGCTCCCCCTCTCTTTTCCAAATACATATACCATACCATCCCGCTCACGTGCATCAGCAGCCACTCATCCTCCCCGCGTTTCCTTTCAGCACACCCTCTTCCCTAAGCTTATCTTACTCACTCCTAAGCCCGCCCGATCGATCCTATTATAAGAGCAAAAGCAAAAGCAACTTCCACATTTTGGGGGGGGGGGGGTTCTGCATAGCCCGTGGGGGTTATTGTTACACGGCAGGAGCAGGAGCGGGATTTAGGAGGATTAGGTTTGTGGTAAGGATACAGGTATTCTGAACTCCGGTCAGCTTTATCGTGCGGCCATCGGCCGAAATGTGTCAATTGATAATAGATGCAAGAGCGAATGAGCACTTTGCTAGGTTCAGAGTATTAGATCGAAGATTTTTCAAAAGAGGTAAGTACTGCCGGCTGAATTCTCGAAGTGAATCATTACCGATTCGCTAGCATAGATGCAACAGCAACACCTCCCTCACCAAACCAACTAAAACCCAGACTTACCCATAACACTCCATAATCTCACTCTCCTACTTCCGTACATCACAACTCGCTTCCCACAAACTCAATATCATTTCCATCCACTCAACGCCATCGTTCTCTCGCGGTATATCTTTCCCCCCCTGAATCTCTATAATTTACTATCAATAACTCTTCCCCCCTCCATTCGCAAAACCCGACAAATCCCAGTGCATAGTCCCCAGCCAAATAGATGTAAGAATTACGACTAGCGACCTAACCCTAACGGTAACCCGGTCAAGACTGCCCCGGAGGCTAGATATCTTTGCTCTACAGGATCTAGTTTTTTCTTTCTGGCTTTTGTATTAGAGGCTAATTAATGGGCTTCCTGGCGAGTTGGGTGGGTCTTGAGGTGAGGTGTTCGGGGCTGATGTAATAATAAAATGAAAATTATACCTAATGTTGCAATCCTATTGGCTTGTAGTGCTTACCTAGGGTAGAGCGGGTACTTAGTTATTATTTGGGCATATAAATCCTTTATATAATAACTAACTAAATCCTTAATATATAATAATAATATATTTTCCCCAAAAAGCCTTAATTGCCATTGCAATAGATTATAAGCCCAGCTTGCGTTAATAACCTAGAAAAGTATTTTATATTTTTATTTATTTAATTTATTTTTATTATTTTTAATATTATAAGATATATAAAGCTTTAGATATTGTAGTTATAGTAATAATTATTTTTAAAGTTAATAATTAATAATATAATTATTAAATAAAATATATTTTTTATATAATTAATAATAGTAGATCTTTAAATAAAAGCAAAAATATTATAGAACTAAAAAAAAAACTATTTTAAAAACTAAAATAATTATTTAAAGGCAATATTAAAATAAGGAATAATAACGAAAGTTATATTTTTAGTATTATACTAAAATTATTAATATTTATATTATTAGAAAAATCTTTATTACTTAAGCCTATAATAACTTTATTATTAGTTATATATATAAATTATATTAAAAAATTATTATTAACCTTTACTATAATTTATATATTTTTTAAATTAATTTAATTAAAATTAAATTTAAAATATATATTAAAAAATATATTAATTTATATTAAAAATTTTAATTTATATAA
>QYSG01014669.1:0-15214 GCA_003988875.1 Lachnum nothofagi
AATGTGATAGATCCCCGTCTCAGATCAGGAGGTGTTTCCTTGTCCAGCGAAGGTGGGGCTCCGTTGCAGCCGACATTCTTGGAACGCGCCTCTTTAGAAGCCGACAACGAACGAGTCGACACTTATATCGACCCAATAGTAGCTGGCAAAGCACACCGAGAAAATGCCAATGAGTATGGGTCCAACGGAACTATTCTCCGTAATGAACCTGCCTCCTACCCCGACGTGGAAGCGCTCGATCCATCGACCTCTGGCTCTCCGAAGCCTGTTCCATCCCCAGAAAATATGCGGATGGCTCCAAGAGTCCCAGAGCGAATAAACAATGCACAGAGGAACGAAACCACAAATCTAAGCCTAGATGGCCGTTCAAATGAACCTGATCACTACTCGCCGCAACCGTATTCTACACTTGGAACACCACCTACCCAAGGATCAGTAAGTTGCTACTTCCTCTTCTCTATCACGCCCTCTGAATTTTGGATACTAACCTACAAAACGCAGTCATCCTCTCGCCGACAACGCATCGAAGATTCTCAAGCTTCTCTAGCCGAAAGCGCGTCATCCCATGAAACCTCAGCCTCGATGTCAAATACAAGTGATGGCAGTACTTCAGTCACACAACCGTCATTTCCTTCACATGTCGTATCGCACACTACTTGACTCATTTCCCACTTACCGTCGCTGTCTGTCCTGTCAGAGACAAAAGACATAGGTGTTGTGGACTTCTTCTAAAAGCTAATAGAACGAACAATCTAAAACATCACCTCGCAACGCACAAACACCTTACAGATCCGGGCTATCCTGATTAGCCCAAGAAAGATATAAAGGCCAACACATTTACCACTACAGATGTCTTTCACGAACTTTGTCCATCCTGTGGGAAGTCCCTGATCGGCTATGAGACCAGCAAAAAACATATCGTAGACCACTACGCTGACGGCTCATCCGATGAGAATTTTCATCACAGGTGTACGAAAGCTTATAGCCCGGAGTGTTAGAAAGAGAGTCAGTGCATCCCAAAACGATATCGCCCCAATCAAAAGCATTCAACCATCGGTAGCGGAGGACCTCCTGGCAGTGACGAAGACTCGGATAGCGATGCTGATGGTGGTCCTCCAGGACATCAGTCTCGACCCAACACGTCACTTCAAAACGGCATGGGCAGCAACAGTCAGAGCATGACGACAGGTGATACAAACCAGAAAACTTCAAATCAAACAAGAGGCACCAATCAGTCTGGATATAATGGCCCAAAATGCAGACAAAACATGACTTCCAGCGATACAAGACAAAGTAGTAGTCCTGTCCGACGAGGCATCGAGATAGTACCGACTGTGAAAGACAGTTCATCATCTCATGTGTCACAAGCTTCGAGTCCCACTAAATCAACTTGGAAATCGTAGCCCCAAGAATGGGCTGAGAAAACAGCTTATGCCGATGTTACCGTGGCAGAGAGACTGGCCTCAGGGACTTCTTCTATTWGCGCTGAGCACAATGTTAAACGTTATGTTAAGTCTGCCAAAACGACCATCAGGGACTTTGAGATACAATTTGCAAAGCGAAGAGATTAGTCGGCACGCTAGTCGGCACGCTTTGGCCATGTTCAAATAAATCTCGAGTCTTGGATGCGTCACTCCGAATTTTAAGAACCACTCTTAACTTGAAGCTGAAACTCTCCGCTTGATCCAAGCATCAGAACTTCTAAATGGCACAGCTTTTGATGTGTARGCAGCAAATCTACTTAAYCAAAGCCTCCTCATTCGTACCAACAACCGCCCCAGTACAATTCGAATCCCTTAACAAATAAACATACGCCTCTCCCACCTCCTCCGCCGTCCCCACCTTCCCAACAGCGCAATCTTACCATGCATCTCCCTCCACTGGACCCTCTGCTCCCCACCCCTCCCTCCTCACATCGGCGTCTCCGTCGCGCCAGGAGACACACGATTAACCCTCACCGGCGCCAGATCCAAAGCCAGCGCGCGCGTCATGCCGTACAAACCAGCGCCCTACACTACCCTCATCGTGAAGCCTTTGACGGACTTGTCGGCTACGGTGCCGGAGGTGATGATGAGCGAGGACTTATAGCTGGCGTTAAGGAAGCGAGGGGCGAGTTTCCCAAGGATCAGGGGGACGATGAGACTGAATTGGCCGCTGGCGTGGAGGTGGTCGACGCTCACTTGATCCAGGGGTTTGAGGTATTTGAGGGAGTTGGCAGTATAGATGATGTGGTCTAGCGTGATTCCGTTGAAAGTAACGGAGAAGCGATAGAGACGTAAATGCCTTGCTCTGCGGCGAGCTTGGCGACGGCTGCCTCAATGTCGGAGGAAACTCCGAGTACGACAATAGATTGGCCAGAGATTGAAGGCATGGTGGTGGTGCTGTGCAACCTGATGGCTGCAAAGAGAGTGAGCTATCGAGAAAAGTATCGGGAAGACCTTGTTAGTGAATTGGAACAGCGGTCAGAAGAGCTTTTATACATAGAGCTTGAAAATATTTGAGGGACATTCAGAGTCCCAATCTAGGTGAAAACCAATTCAGGTAYTTATTAGTTAGTGCCTTGATGGAACTGCCCTTCGAGGGACAAGTCAAGACCCGGAGCAATCGATTCGATTGGGTGCCATACTRTAAAGAAGCATACGATACGAACGGAGGCTAGTGTTATGCAGCCCACGTCTCATACGATATCAAGGTCCCCCCGACCCTTCGCATTACACCAACTTTCCGGTCCCGCTCGCCTATTCCTTCCACGCCTATGAGAGGTCCGATAGGGTGATGACAACCGTGCTCAATAYGKTAGCTCTTTTGTGAAGGCCTTCTTAGAGGTATGTCATTGTATTAAATTGACCAAATCATCCTGAGTAGTAGTCTCGACGTTAAATAATCCGGTTGCTGATCAACGCTAATTTCATGTGCTAGTGTAATTTGCACGCGAAGCATAAATTAATAAAAGAAATTCTATAAATCAGGCAAGTTGTCGATAGCTGCGGGATGGACGAACTCGAAATTAAGTCCTATTTCGTAGGACGCCAGAATTTGAACTTAGATCACTCACCCACTTTCGAAGTCAGCCTATACAAGTCTTTTTATGTCTTCTGCCTCTCAAGCAATACACTGCAGCCTCAGAAAAGGTTCATTCATCCAACGAAGCTYARTCACAAATACAGTAATATGCGAGTCCAGCGCCTTTTTACGATTTTTTGGCCTACGCGTACACTTTTGCTTTTTATATGTATTAATAAATATGATTTTATTATAAATTATATTAAAATAATGTTTATAAATTAAGAAAATTAAAAAATAAATAATATATAATATATATATTATTTTCTAGTTTTTAAAATAAAAATTATTAAAAATATTAATTTAATATATATTATATAAATATTTTGAATATATAGTAAATTTTGGTGTTTTCGCAAATCTTAGTATGGTTTTAGTATATTTTTTAAAGAAAAATATTAAAAATAATATTAAAAATATATATAAACTATAAATTCAAATTAAAATATATATTTAATTTAATAAATAAATAAATAAATATAAAATATATTAGAATTTTAATTAAAATAAAAATCCAATATAAATTTATTATATATATATATTTTTTATATAAAAATATATATAAAATACAGTTATTTATTTATTTTTTAAAGTAAATATTAGAAATATTAAAATTTAGCTTATTTCTAAAATTAATTATAAATTATTTAATATAATAAATTTTATTTTAAAAATAAAAAAATAATATTTAAATTATATTAATTTTATTTTTATTTTTATAATTTAAAAAGATTTAAAATCAAAAAGTTTTTATTATTAAATAAGTTCGGGGAAAAAAGCATGCGCATAGCCAAAAAAATAGTAAAAAGGCGCTGAACTCGCATATTACTGTAGTAAAACTTTCATGAAGTTTGAGCTCAAATGCTGCACGCAGAAGAGAAATCAACACCATCTCTCAATGCTATTGCTGCTGTCGTAAGCCATTTGGAGATAGCTAATGCAACGAAGCACATGATGCCGGAAGAATTTCATATCTCGAGCCTCGGAGAAGGAGGAGAAAACAAGCGCGAGAACCCCAGTTTGCCCCTATATTCCACTTTTTTTTTTGGTCGACAATAATAATACTCGGCCAGAATTGGAATCTTATATCTTATGCCGGCGTAACATTCCCTTGTCTAAACTGATCAAGAACCAAGTAGACTGGGGAAAGGCACCTTCCCTGTTGCTACCTCCTTAGGTCTTCCCGTCTTCTCAAAAACGTGTTCGATAAACTTCATGATAGAGAGATCTGTACCTGAAGAAAAAGTGTATCAGCACAGTCTTTGACGTATATCAGGAGATCAGTATGGCGACAATCAAAGGTCTGCGGGCGAGCGTATTTCAGAAGCGGAACTGCAGATTGACGAGGGCCATACTTCTCGCGCCCACAATAGAGATTACTGCGGGCAAGACTTCTTCACGCCCAGAAACTCGAGAGTCGTAGGTATATTGACCGACTGGACCACAGTGAATTAGCCAGCGGGTAGAGAGAGAGAAAGTAAGTTCTGTCTTACTTGGAAGGACAATTTGCGGTAGGCCTCCGAGGGCAGAAAAACAGATGGACCCAAATCCAAAACCTTGCATTCTTTTGCCTGTGTCTTCAGCGGCCCTGAAGTGCGTGTTAGCTCTGTATCATACCGAGCTTCAAGAACTGTCTAGAGAGCTGAATTTCTGTGACACATACCCACGATAAGTATCGCGATATGAAGGCCAAGGTGCGCCCACAGGAAGAAACATGATTGTATCAGGCGTAAAGACATTGCTTTTAAGAAAATCGCTAAACACCCTTTTCTGTTCAAGAGCTTCTTCGTATGATTCCTTCGAGATCGCAGCACCGAGCTTCCTACTTAGAGATTAATTACCGTGTTGATGTTTCAAGTGGACAGGCATATATTTACCATTTAAAGCGTATCATAGGATTCACATAAGGCTGATATCCATTTGCTGCATGAAAGTCGTCTCGAAATCTACCATTATTGTGGTAGCAATCATACAGCTGTATTGTAGACAATGTCTGTAAAAGCATAAACAAGTGGCCATTCTCGCAATAGAGACACCCACAGTAGCAAGATAATCTTTTAAGGGTATCTCAGACGTTGGTAGAGATGCAGAAGCCCATTCGCTTTCGACGTCAAAGTCTATTCGTTTGACACCGAGAACTTTCTCAACATCTTCGATAAAGCTCTCTACAATCGATGCAAGATAATTAGTCTGGTATGGTTTCCAAAAGTCTGACGGGAACAGTATTCTTTTCGGCAGCTGACACTATCAGATATATGACTATCGATTTGTGAGGTCAACAAACCTGGAACTTGTGCTGAAAAGTACCGTTGAACCAAGCTTCTCCTAATTCGAAGAAACTGTTTATATTCCTAGAAAAGTGGCCAACCGTATCGAGGTGTCTTGATCTATGTTAGCGTTTGAATTCGAGGAATTGTACAAAATGAGATCGGCTTACTCTGAAAGGGGCAGCACGCCTGAGTTGTCTAGAAGCTTGTGTGTGGGTCGAAGACCAAAGACGCCCTGAGCCGCAGCTGGCCAAAGAATGCTCCCAAAAGCTAGCGATACCCATGAGCATTGAATCTCAATTAGCTAGACTTACTCACTGTCCGTTCCAAGAGAAGCATCAATCCAGTCATAAGATGCTACCCCAGCAGCACTTCCGACACTACTCATCGAGGTATCTTGATACCCATCTCCTCGAGGATTGAAAGAGCACTGGTAGTCTACCCAGTCCATAGAGCCCTCCCCTGAAGCAAACTGTGTCGTTTTTGTCTTACCAATCACCACAGCTCCGTAGTCAATGAGCTTTTGGATAGCAAAGGCAGAATCATCAAGTGGCGGGTAGAGAGGTAGAAGGTCCCGGACTGAGCAGCCAGTGCGAACGCCTTTGAGGTCGTAAATTTCCTTAATTGCAAGACGGACGCCCGATAGCGGCTTCTCTGGACTAACAGAGTTGTAGTAAAGCCTGGATGGTACTGGGATCAAGTCGTGTTCCAAAGCTTCGTAACTACACGCTTAAGTAATGTGAAGAGGGTTATGGGGGTACCGCCTACCTTTTAGGCTCGAAGGAGTCCTCGACCACGGGTTGTACAAAAGCGCCACTGGTATCAGAATACAGTCTCCAGACTTTGTAGATGCCCCTGAGGTACCAAATATAAGGCCCTGACAGAATCTTCTCCGTAGTTTGAAACGAATCATACAAGGACGTTCCCAGAGTGCTCAAGTACGTCTCACCCTCCGGCGTAAGTTTCACCTTTCCCAGGTCACAATTGAACAAGATGGCAGAAGTAAATGCAAAACTGAATACGTCGTCCTTTGCAGCCATCGCATTCAATGAGGACTCGATGAATACCTTATCCAGTAAGAGTTGGTCCGCATTGATCACTGTTACCGGGACGAAGTCTAAAATTTGATCGGTTTTCAGAGCCACAACGGGCAATTTATCCACCAGATACAAAGTGTCGTTGATAGTGACTTTGGCTCTGTATCTCACACTGCTCATCACGACAGGCTGCGCAGTACTCGACGGCGGGACTGGGGTGGGGACGTGGATGCCTCTTTCAAGTTGGCGGTTGCGGGTCATGGCGAGCAAGATAAAAAGTATGAGCAAAAAGTAGCACGGTATATCGGGACGTAGGTACATCAGTTGTCCTTGATGGTGGTAAGTTCCTGGTGGATAGTGCGTGCGGTGGCCGAGCACAAAAAACTTGCAAAACAAATTCCGAGAGGAGGTTGGTGAGTTCGCGAAGTGGCAGTCTCGGCCTAAGGCAGCGTCGTGATTAGCAGCCTCATTCTCTAGACATGCTGCAGATGTAGACGTGGCGGTGTGACTGGAACAGATAAGTGTCTATCAAATCAGAGACTTGTCCCGCCTTTGTGCAACCCAAAACGCAGAATATCAAGGCTGRCTGCATACAGGGTACCAACCAGGATTGACCAAGTGGATAATGCCGCCTTGAGCCAGAAATCTTGAAAAGATAAGGAGTCTGATGAGGTGCGGGGTACCCATGTTCAGATTCCTAATGAAGCCGGGACAGGAGCACTGCTTCCTGCAGTAAAATCACGCAGCTGCCTGGRCAAGTGGCTTTAGTCACATGATGCACCAAAGGCGCACGTTCCTCACGTGTGAGCTGCGCTAGAAAAACAACCTTTCCAGAATAGTTGTACAAATGAAGACCTATGCTTCAAGTAGGTATGTCTGATACTCCAACTTTAGGTATTTCTTGACCAAAACGCAGGTCGACCAGCCGTTCCCCATTCGACAGAGCATGAAAACGCGGCCGAGTGTGCCGCGGCCCTTCCGCCATCGCCAAAATTCAAGTRGGGGGCAGATTCGTGCCAGCCATGGATGTTCAATATGAGGCTACGGCGTGTTAGAAATAGGTAATGGATAACATAGATCTAGCTTGATGTCGTTAGAGAAAGACTACACACTGCCCTGATCTGGCTCTAGCTCCCCTGGGTTCTCGGATTGGAAGCTGCAATAAATACCCATAGTTGGAGTAAGGCAAGGCATTCTGCTACTTCTTTGTCGCTGGTGGCGTTTGAATATGCGAAAGGTAAAAGCAGCCATCTAATTATCGACCTCTCTCAATCGAGATGACTACTCCTCGCAAAAGTATGCTTGTCGCTTTGGGAGGGTGGAATGATCTGTGCATTCAAAGACGAGCCAGCAAGTTAAAAACTTGGTCTGATGAAAATGGTAGTCAGTTATAAAGCCTTGCCATCTCTCGCAAGGCTGTGCGTAAGTCCAGCCCATGTTCTTCTCAGGTAATCTATATAGTACTGGCATCTTCTACCCTTTGACATAAACTCCAACGGCAATTGAGATAGCTCTGGTCCCATCTATCAGCGGTATATTGAAATTCTTGACAATGACCCAAGATTCTTTTTCTCGGTCGATCACTCTAATAGACCGCGCGTCAGAAAATCCTGGTCTAGAGAGCCAGGAACATAGCGGGTGAGCTGCAGGTATTGCAATGCGGATGTGACGAATTCTAATCTCATCAAATCTGAAGCGCCAAAGGTCCCATTCTTGGATTACCAGAGAACTCGACAGTCCCAGTGTCGCCCGATCAAAATCTTTGGTCGGAGGCGATAGAACGCTTTCGGCAGAAAGTCGATCGCCAAACTTTCGATCGAATCGTCGAAGTGCGTTCTCTCGAGGAGTTATTACAGGCACTTTCAGAACACAAAAACAAATATCAGCACAGGAAACTTCCTACGTTTATATCAAAAAGTCTACCATTTCTTGAACATCTGCATTCTTTCTGTAAAGTCATAGACACGATGGTTCAAGCAGATCCGACTGTTGCTGCGCTGATTTGGGGAAGTTTGAAGTTCATCCTCGAAGTACTTTGACGCTGGCATACGGTTTGTTCGTTGTGCTTACATTTGTTAGATTACTGTACGATCGGCGGACATTCTATCAAAAGTCTTAACGATGTTTGAGTGCCTATGTGACGATCTTCCGCGGTATAAAAGATATGCACTGCTGTTCCCAAAGTCGGCACATTTTCAAAAGGCGCTGCTGCGGACGTACGTGGAGCTTATAAGCTTCTGCTCTCAACTTATCACCTTCCTCACCAGACATCCAATTCGTGAGTACCTTGTGCCTTGAGACTTTCAATGTATCCTAATCAGAGCAGTAAATGTTTTCGGAGCCGTTTTCCCATCCTTTGAAAACGAATTCCAGCGAACGCTGGAGCGAGTGAAGAGACACAATGCTAATGTGGAGGCAGAAGCTCTAACAGCTTCAATGGAGTTGGATAAATCCAGGTTTGAGGAGCTTCAAAAGCGTTTCGATCAAACCAATATCGTTTCAAAAGCTCAACTGCCTTGTCATATGATACCCTACAGAAAGAACCAGAGATTCTACGGCCGACTGTTGGAGCTCCAAAGAATGGCATCATTGGCCATAAAGAATTTGGAGCACGTACAAAAGGTCATCGTCATCCAAGGGCTAGGTGGCGTAGGAAAGTCAGAAGTGGCTTTAAAATTTATGCACGACCACTTAGCCGACTTCGCAGCGATATTCTGGATATCAGCGGAAGGCGAAGGTAAAATAGCACAATCTTATGTTGACATCGCTGTTCGATTAGGACTCGATGACGGAGATTTTCAGGGCGACCAGAAAAGGGCGTTTGAAGCAGTCACGAAATGGC
Source organism: Lachnum nothofagi (assembly GCA_003988875.1). NCBI lineage: Eukaryota > Fungi > Ascomycota > Leotiomycetes > Helotiales > Lachnaceae > Lachnum > Lachnum nothofagi. The sequence continues at coordinate 9,210 of QYSG01014669.1, forward strand.
TGTCATCTACAGGTCTGTCAATCCTCCCGCTGAAGGTGTAGCTTTCATTAAGTTCAAAAGCTAATGTGAAAGTGGTTTTGGCAGACGAGAAGTGGATGATGGTATTCGATAATGCATGTGACGAGGGCTTTACTGATCTCGAGGCCTCCTGGCCCCAAGGGAAAAAYGGAACAATTGTTATCACAACCCGGAACACTGCGACAGCCCATCATTTTGCAGCAGCTGAGGCCATACATCTGGAGCCATTTGAGCTCGCAGAGAGCGCACTATTTCTAGAATCTATCATTGCCAAGTCCTCTTACATCTTACCTAACAATCATGACGAAGAAATTTCGAAGATTGCAGCTCTTTTAGGCGGCCTTCCACTCGCTATAAGCCAGATGGCTGGGTTTTTGATAGAATCAGAATGTCCGTTAGATGAATTCGTTACCTTGTATAGCAGTTACGAGAACATTGAGACTATCCATGCAACTTCGACTGCGGGGTCAACGACTTTCTACCAACATACATTGGCGACAGTTTGGACCATGTCAATTACGAGCCTTGACACAGATGCAACAAAATTGCTTGATTTGATAGCATTCTTAGACCCCGACAGTCTGTGCTCCCTTCAGATCCCAAAACTTTGTCGYTCCTAACTCATTTTAGGTATACCAAATTTTATCTTTCAAAGTCTCCCCAAATCAAAGCTCCCAGAGAGCTTAGCGTTACTGTCAAACAAGTTAAAGCTGAGACTTACGATCAAGAAACTACTACGCCACTGCCTTGTGAAGACCAATGCTGGCGAGACAACGATTTCCATCCATCGGCTAGTTCAGTTTAGCACGCTTCAGCTTATGGGAAAGCACAGGCGTCAAGCGGCTTTCACTCATGCGCTTCATCTGTTGACAGAACTCTTCCCATTGCATCCTCCTTATCGTTTACAAATGGCGTCTGTATGGCCACAATCGGAACTCCTCGTGCAACACGTTTTGTTGCTTCACTCACGATACAAAGAGTTTGGCAATGAACTTGGAGTACCAGTCGAGCTTGCCAAACTCTTGGATAGCTGTTCATGGTCAGTCAGGAGATGTTCATTCCTTCCTGCCGGACTTTTACCAGACCGGCACTCACTGACTCGCACACTRTAGGTACCTCTTTGAACGAGGTCTCTATGACACAGCTTTGACGATTTTCGACAGCGCTGAAAATATCTGCAAACGTCACAAGGAAGATCAGTCAATCACGCTAGCGAATCTGTATTCCACCTATGGCACAATCTACAGGAATTGCAATAATCCGGGAAAAGGTCGGGAATTATTCGAGTGGGCCATCCAAAGGAGGGAGACGGCTGTTACCAAAGGCTTCATGGAGAGCAGCAACATTCGACTCGCAGATGCCTACATGCATCTTGGTAGCGCATTACTGTCATTAAACGATATACCCAAATCCTTGGATTATCATCTTCGGGCTATCGAAATTAGGGAGCAAAATCGAGATTGCGAGCCTCAAATTCTTGCGCTTTCTTACATCAACATTGGCTGGGCATTTTGGCAAGACAATCAACTCGATAAGGCATCTGAGGTGCTGGAGAAGTCGTTGAAAATTATGAATGATCTTCAAGAAAATGGAGCGGGGCAATCTGGCCAGTACGTATAGCCACTTGAATTCACCGAGCATCAGAACTAATTGTCTTTTGTCTATTCAGGCCAAGTTGGGCATTGAAAGCACTGGGTAATGTGCGCATTGACCAGGGCCGGTGGGGGGAGGCGTTGGTCCTCCATCAAGAAGCGTTTGATATTCAATTACGTATTTGGGGAATCTCTCATCACGAAACGGGTGAYTTGTGTCACAAGCTGGGGATTCACGCTGAACATGAAGGACACATACAAAATGCAATGTAAGAAACGTCGCTCGTTGTGATGTTGTCCTTCGAGGTTGCTGACATGAAATTATTCAGATCTTGGTTTCGTAAAGCCCTTGAAGTATACTATTCAACTGATCTTGAGGTAAACGCAGCTGTCTGCAGGACCAAGTATCGCCTCTCAAAGCTGTTGGCACGGAAAGGCTTGGAAGACGAAGCGAGAATAATGCGACAAGAAGCCGGTCAAATGCGTCAAGAAATCAATGGGATCCCCGCTGATACATCCAATCATTACGAGGCTTATGAGTGCCTCGTTCCATACTGGGGTCGATAACAGGTTGACAATGATCATAACAAGCAAGTACATCAACTTCAAGACAGAAAATGGTGAGCAGGACCCCCCAAAGGGTACAGATGGGCATAGTATTGACCTTATCCACATAGCGAGCGTCTGAATCAAACAACAAGCAACCAGTATTCAGAAATGTAAGCCTATCTTGCATGAATTCCATATCCCCATCGTACTAAACTAATAACAAAATCGATGGTTCGATTAAAGTAGTCTGTGAGGTCGAGACCATGTGCTTTAATAACCTGGGTCTTCGAAATGTTAGCTCGGCGGCCGTGTCAGTATCAAATGATGCAATGYACGTACTATAGTCATGGTGCGTAGTGCACTTTAACAGAACCTTACCATCGGTTCGCACGACCTTGGGATGACTGCGCAAGATTTCCTGCCACGGTTGGATTTTTCCCGTATTGGGTGGGATGCCTGTCTTATCAATRCTCTCGAAGAACGACTGCGCATTATCCTGGGCCGGAGCATCGTGGGCGTACTGTGCCGAGAGGTTCGAGCATGAAGAGGACGCCGATGATGAGCGTGGCATGGCTGGGACGGAACTTGGGTATTGTGAAAGATGTCCTAAATTGCACTCTTTGGGCTGTAAGACTGAAATGTTGATTTGGCGATGAGAAATAAAAATTAGTGGAGAACGGCACAGGAAGTGATCTTATGACTACCGGAGAGATGAGGCTCTTGGTCAAGCCTCTCGTAGGTTTGTCGCTTTCAATCGGGCTCCAAAATCTTGGCGCATGAGCATATCTGCAACAACGTGCGTCTAGGCTGATATATTGACTACAGGCGGAGATTGAATGCCATATCCGATTTGCTAGATTGCTTTAGTCGGGCGAAGTACCATCTGCGTTGCTTTCAATCCAGAGAGGTGCATAAGCCGCACGCCGCTTTGAGATAGCTACGGTCCACACGAAAATATTTCCCCACACCACTTCCAAAATTCAATTGCAAGGGTTCAGAAGTTTGAGCGGACAGATCATTCCACTGAAGGCTAGCATAATTTTAGGTAGCAGTCTGACCCGTAGCAAAATTTTTGCATTTGCCTTATCGTGAAGGAAAGGGCTATCAATACCAATGAATGAACTTGATTCGTGTTGGAGCGAGCCAGTACTATTTTCCACCTCTTGAGCAAGTGATTTCTAAAAACATCGCCGTTCATACAAGCAAGCTGGAATTTCAGAACGAACGACTGATCAATTGATATGCGGCTGACATCCCTTTTCGGGGATCCGTGTGACGACCATCGACCGTGCTTCAACACTTCGCCGTGGTTGTGCATTGATTGATGCCCGAGGATTGTCAAATGATGTATGGGGGCACACTGTGAACTCATCAGATTTGATTGCAATGCATATGTACCCGCATCTATTGGGAAGTCTAGGATGAGTGAGGCCTGTAAGAGAACACGCTTACTTCGTACTGGGCCTGACGGAGCTGTGTCATACATGAGGACAGCAAACGGCTCTGAAGAGGTCTGATACTCGCACCATAGCCTGGAATAGTTAGCGTTCTGTGAGTCTGAGGTGCCAATGAATGGGATGAGGGAAAGCAGGGCCGGCTTAGAAGTTACCATTTTTGGTTAGGATTGTACTTCAACTGATAGACCTCCCCACAGTAACCCGGGAATACGCGATCAGCTGGCACAAGGTCGTCTTGATCAACTGACCTCCCATCACATACTGTGAGGGGATGGTCTTCGAGTGGCTCATCAGTCAGGGTCCGCCAGATGCTTTTGTCCAGTGTCAGTCACTTTCACCACATCGAGAAAATTTGGAATTCAGTAATGCTGGGAAACATACTTGATAATCCTTATTCTATACCCTAGCTTGAGATACTCTGCTTTTTCTTCAGTTGTGAGATTCGTCTGGATGATCACTTCTGCTTGAGYAGCCGAGCAGTCTGAAGTATCGAATAAATGACTTGAGCCTCATGTTGTATCGATCGCCTCTGCTCTGGGGATGCTCACCAAYATGTGCCGCCTTTGACGGTCTTTCCACAAGCAATGGGTCTTTATGATCAAAGAAAGTTGCATCTCTTGGCTCATTGACCCTCAATCGTGCCTTGTAGCAACGTGCAAAAACTGCATCAAAGTTGGCATAGAGCAGCTCGTCGACCTCGGCTCGGTAAGCCTTCAACTCATTTGGCGTACTGAATGATTTAAATTTCGATTTATGTGAAAGTAATTGCGCTCCATAGATATCTAACTTGAAGGAAGGATCGAAGCGTATGTCACGAATTTGAGTGCTTTGCGGCTCGTATACGAGATTTGTGAGATTCTGATCTTCAGGATTCGAATCGGATTCAATCGGAAGCAAAATCAGGTAGGGCTTTTCGGTTTCGTAGCATGGAAGATTAGCTAGGAAGCCGATGTTGGCTTTGATATCGGGCATTGTCGTTATGGGGATTTCAGATTGAGGTAAAAGAAGCAGACAAGCGTCTGTGAATAAGCCACAAGGATTTGTTATCTTCGATGAACGAATCCCAGGACTTCAGATGATGAGCAGCCAAAGTATCTCTTATTTATRCGACGTAAGACTCGAGGGCTTAGACCAGTGAAAACTCATGATAACCTATTGGTTGACGGGTTTATCAGAGCCTGACCGAGACCTGACCATACTAACTCGAACGAGTAATACTCTTGTTCTTCCCCACTCCCTTTTCAGGAGATGCGGCTCATTGCTAGGATACTGATATCCACGTGATGGTGATGAATATCCCCACGTTGTCTTACTTATCGAAGTGAACGAGATATACGTCCAAGTTAAGAAATACTCGAATGAATCATTGACGTATACCAAGGTTTATCATAACAGCTCCTGAATTTTGTAGCATTTAGAGCAAAATATACACAGGTCATTTTTACCTGAAAATGATCGCTTTGTGTCTCCCTTTTCGAACCTCATAGTATTATGTACAGAATGCCCAGCGAGGCAATGCGTAAAAAAAGCACCCCACTTTTAGTTAGAAAACTATCAAATATAGTCGTTTCACTTGCAATTTTGAGYGATCAAAAGCTCCGAAGTCCAAATTTAGTGCTGTTGGAAAGGATCTGAAGGCTTCTGCGCATGCGGGACCCAACAAGGCACAGCATAGCTATTTCATGACCAAATGATGCTCCCAATACCTTCTAATTAATCTTTGTGACATATTCCAACGGGAAGAAAGCACTATATTCTATAAGTAGGTAGTAAAACTCGGAGGAAGTGATCTGCCATGTCTCCCTTGATACTCCGATCACCGATCTAAATCTCGCTGAGGAATACCCTGAAAGTCCAATATCATGACAGATATCTTTATTTTCCTAGTCAAGGACTGGGGAAGTATTGAGAAGATTCGCTTGCTATAATTAGGCAAGCTATCTCTCGCCATGCCGACGAGGAGAGGTCACCTGGCCTACATAACGCTCATAGTACTATGTGAACGGCGTATGGTTTGATGATGCAGCCGGCAGCAACGTATTCAGAGCGGCAGCGGAAGGCTCGTTGTTTGCAGTGACTGACAGTGCAGGTAACGCATCTCGATCATCGCTCTCAATCCCAATCGCTGATTGTATGGAAGATTCGAGTTGTGTGGCTAGGAAATCGTGCATCGTTGACGTAGACCTGGGTCGAGATTCGAGAAACGTTTGTGTTGAAGCTGGTGGGCTTGGAGTAGAGCGGTTTGGGATTATGATGCCAACGAGATGCTTATCTGTCATGCAAGATTAGATTAAGATGGCTCCATGAGGATGAAGACACATACCATCGATTGTCTGAACCGGTTGACGATACGCTCTGAAGATGAAAGCGAGACTGACGAGGACCATGA
>QYSG01014680.1:0-13707 GCA_003988875.1 Lachnum nothofagi
TGACACGAGGGCCAAAGCCAGCGAGCAGGCGCCATTACTACTGATGTTGCCCCACGCGATTGCACCCGTCAAACTGGGGCGATGTTAGCATATATTCATACATTCATTGGAACTCAGAACCAGGGAATTATGCACACTTGTGCTTGACATACTGCCCCCTAAGACTTTCACTTCCGAGTAATATCGACGTCGTGATTATATTGTACGTACCAGTGCGATCCCACCAAGAAAACCAACTGTAGAGTGAACATGGCTCCAACCAACTCGTACCCAAACCTCCCAAAAAGCAGGCGTCCGGCATCGGCATAGTGGGCCACTTGAGGGAATGCCAGCTTGACCTGTCCGACAACATAACTAGTATAGATGGCAACCAAACCAAGTCCAACAGTCAAGATAACACCAGCTACCATACCAAGCGTCGCGAATGCRGAGGGAATCGATAAAGAACCCAGGGCAATAGCCTCCACGAGTAATACCACTGTCAATCTTTTCCAACCGAGGCGRCTGAAATGAGCGGTGCCCTGTGCTTCTAGGATAGCGACCTCGCCCACCATGTCCTTGTCATAGTTGGGAGAGCTGCCKGAGCTGAGTGAGCCGGGACCTGCTTTCGAGGTTGYATCAGTGCGTTTTTCCTGCATCGGAGCTATCGCGAAGTCATTTGCGGAGGTGGCCATGGTTGAGAGCCGGYGAGAACACGACGATGATGGAGAAAGAAGGGAAAAGAGGAAAGCGATCAAGCGTGTGTGGACACGGTTCCTAGCTTCACGGGAGACTAGATCATTTTTATAAGTGACACACGACCACATACCCCACCCGAGAAAGATACGGATGAGCCGGTTTCTCGCTGTGATCTACCCCGTTCACTTGATAGAGTAGTAATTTTATGATGTCTGAACTATTTCCCCACGAGTACTTCGTAAAAGCTAACTCCGTCGTGCTTGCTTTGATCCACGAAGCTTCGGATCCCTTTGATCCTGTGAACGTCATGCCGTGGGATGTTCCCGGCTTACTAGGTCGGGCGCGCCGGAGGAGCCGCACAGCGGGTACTGCTCAGTCTTCTAGAATGTCAGCAACCAATGAGACTCGCATTTCGTTTTCTAAAAAGGGTCATATGGCTAAGCTTTCCCTGAAAGATGATGAGCGGTCCGCCCCTTGAGTCGTGAACCTGGTGAAGACCTAGTTCCTGTTACCTCATTAGCGCCCGTTAGTACGTTAGACGATGTTGGTCAAGCTTTTCCCCAGTTTTATGTGCTGATGAGACCATCGAATTTTCACCCATTGGCGACTGTGAGTTTGTAACKTGAGCGTTTGTCAAAAAGGTGTAGGTAAGGACCGGAGCAATGCCATAGAGTTGCCGCGGGACTTCTGTGAGGYGTTTTCAAAGTTCACGGGATGGCCGAGAAAAAAACTCATCAAATATTATACCACGTGACTACTGGTCACTATTTCGCTCACGCCTAGTGCTCCACTTACGCCGCCCCGTATCCACTAAACCTGATGAAGCCAGATTGCTAATCCATCGACTTCCGATTTTCATGAATTTTCAACTTTCCTCGCATATGAACTTTTGCGGGATTGTTCTCCTGAATTCTGATCTGCGGCTACGACAGATATAACCATACAAGCAGCCTCCCAACGAAACTCGATAAAGATAGCGCCCCGCTCAATTCCTACTATGATACAAGAGGAACAGTCACGCAGTCGCAAAGCCGGCCACGTCTAAGTGGACCTGTGAATCGTCCGCTCTGTTAGCAATGCCAGCAAGTTGCTTTGATGAATTGAGAATCGGATGCAGAGGAGACGCTATTTTGCTAGTGGCTAGAACACCAGGGAAACAGGCATCTTACTGTTGGATATGACGCTGCCGGAATCTAAAATCTCACAAGACCTGTTCTTCCTGAAATGCCGCGTCGCAAGCAGCCTTATGGTTCGGCCAGTCCGTCACTTGGTGCTCATTGCCGCAGTAGAATGCAGTCCTGCAACGGATACACCTGAAAGTCTTCTCTGTGGCATTGCAGACGCGGCACGGTGTGGGCTGGAGGCCCGGCGTGATCGTGATTGTAATCTGAGGGTCATAGAATCTATACTCAACCAGTTGTTCCTGCATGTAATATCGGAGTTTCATGCTGCAGCTATCCCCGGTGCACGCCGCGTTGGCAATAGCGACGATGCGCGGATCAGAGGCTACGTGAAGCCATGAAAGCGGGTTAAGGATGACTCGGGCTGGGGAAACGTTGCAGATGAAGCAGAGAGGCTTCATCTGTAGCAGAACCTCCTGGTAATGCTTAGTGCCGATGGATTCGACTGTGGCTTGGAAGATGCTCTTCCAGTGAGGATCTTCCTGAGTGGCTTCGGGGCTCGTAATCTCGACAAGTTTCTTGGGGACATCATACGTGAACCTTGAAACTGTTAGAGACAGGACTACCACCAGTGCTTTCGRCTTCGCAACGAGATTTTAGGGACCGCAAATTCTTGCTTACTCGAGTGGCTCCTTATCACAAATGAATTTGACGCGGACGGGCTGAGTAGCCATTTTGTTTTCGGACGTCGTGAGGGTGTAGCGTTAAGTATCTGGGCTGGTTTTATCGCCCTCGAGTGTGAGTAATGCAGGTTTTCAAGGCGTTGCTAAAATGTGGCTATGAATTTAAGAAGGATAGACCGATCAAATGCTCAAATTCTTGTTGTTTTCCCAGATTCACCAAGATGGCAACAATGTTCCTCGTTGAATTCGCGTCACGGGAGCACGTGGATTTCGYTTCGCACTTGCCAAATCTAAAATTCCCACGGTCTAGGTCAAAGTCAGAGCGTGTTTCCTCCACCTCTCCTCCGCTCTTGCCCCTTTTGGTATCATCCTGGAACAAGATGGATTTACATCGTCGCGGCAGACTAAGTCGGTTCAAAAGGGTTGGGAGATTACTACCTGAGCTCTTGTCTCGCCTCTGGAAACTTGCTTACACAGGACCACATCACATCGAAAAGTATCCTCGTCCTCGCAATACTTGCGCGCCCAAAGATCGCTTTCCATGTGATAGACTTATTGTTCATGGTGAAGAGCCCCGATTATACAAGCCTGGCTGGTCGGACGGGAAAATTAATTAACACGGTATCCTAAAGGGAGATAGCGGATTGGTTCTTGCCGGATACGCAACAATTATATGACGGCTTCTTTGGGCGAACAAGTCCAATCGCTGCTGCATTGACGTGGACACCCTCAAGAGCGGATCTCTTGTCGATTTCGGAGGTGCCTAAAGCCCTCATCAACAATACTACTCTGAACCATGATTCAGAATCTCCTGAATATATCGATTGGCAAGCATGGGTCCCACCTACGATCAAAGTAGCCTATTTTAGAAAAAGGGAACAAAGCTGCCGCACCAACGACTGGAAAGACTTTGARAAGGCTTGCACCACCTGGAAGGAGGCCGACAAAGCCAAAAGACAGACTGGCTAGTATCTCAAGGAGACTAAGCGAAAAGGACATTGCAAGGATCGCGACATAGAGCRCCCTCCGATCTTCGGCGATGTAGAAGAGGGCCATGATTCTGTAGAGTATCATGTGACGAATGGGGAAGAGATTCCATGAATAGCTACCACGAGGGTAGGCAAGAGCTATCGTAAGTACAATTACTACAATTGCACCAAGAGACTGGTCCCGCCGGAGCCAAACTATTCTCACGATGATGACGACGAACCGTCATTCCATCGTGATTGTATTGTATTTTAAAAACAGCTTGTAGGTATTCGGATATCAGCAATGTAAGATATGAGTTAATATCTTAGAACAAAYCCACCGCTTCCTCCCAAGACTTCCCCGCCAATGGTCCCCTAGCTCAGATTTCTTCACGGGCTCTTGATTGAACAGACTATCTTTTCTGTTTCAAGACAAAGTTCATATCGAACAAAGTCAAACGTTCGATCCCCTCATTCTAGTCGCGGGTAGTCTCCACCTGCTGAGCCAAAATACGGGGTAATCGCGATGGCGCAGTGCTATATTTGTCTAGCGTCACGTTCTCAYGACCGCAATATACACCATTTTGAACCCGTCAAACCTCTCTACCATCCAAGAAAATAAGAAACTTAACAAAGATTTCCATCAAGATGCCATACGACAAGTTCCCCAGCCCAACAGCCATCAAACCAAACCACTTCACGGCACACACCTCCGAAAAGAAGCTCTCAGACTCCAAGACCCTCCTATCCCCCTCCACAATCAACCCCGCAACCTACGAAAACACCCCCCGAGCAGACAKCCAATACGRGATCTTGCGGCCCTGGCTCATCAAGACCRACGACCATTTGCTCAACACCAATTCCTGGCGGCGCACCGAAGACCGRATCAATTCCTTCCCCAATTGGRCTGTTCCCATCACTGCCAGCGATGGCGCTGTCTATAATATTCATCTCSTAGGCTTGTTTTCGGAGAGGAGGGATGCGGTGCCGGTGTGCTTGTTGCATGGCTGGCCAGGTAGTTTTCTAGAGGTTCCTTGAGTTTCTGAGGGCGGTGAAGGGGACGTATAGTCCGCAGGAGTTGCCGTATCATCATGTTGTGCCGATTTTGCCYGGGTGTGCATCGATAGAGAAGGAGTGGAATAATGAGTATATRGCGTATGTTACGGATGAGCTGAAGGATGGGCTGGGCTTTGGGAAGGGGCATCTTGCGCATGGTGGTGATATGGGTAAGTCYGGCTCTTGCCTGCCAAAGTGCTCCGCTCACAAAGACTTCCGCTCTTCATCTCTCCGCTCCTCAGCCCACCGCACGTCCCTCCACCCCTCTTTCTTCTYCGGCCCCGCCAACGCACAAATCCCATATCTCTTCTTGTGCTTCGGCCTATAGCTCGGCTCATCGGTCTCCTCATCCTCTTTGGTAAACTGCTCTGACACTATCTGCAAATGGCTCTGCCCCTCTGTTCTATACACGGRGAAGTAATCTTCTTTCTCATCCATCTTCGCATCATCGAAAGCAAGCGCCAGCTGTTTGAGACGAGGGTCAACGGTATGGYCTAGCTCTTYGAAGATGTCGAATGCTTGGCGGAGATCGCTGATTTCGTAGAGTGGCTTCTGGAAAGGTGCGCTGGATAGGGCGTGTGGAAGGATGGAGATATCTTGGTTCCAGTCCTGAGTGCTCTTGCCAAATTTAAATGTTTTGTGTCCGAGGTATATACAAGACCACGCGAGGAGTTCCACTGGGGCTAGTCCGACGTCGTTTCTGATRCTCGGGTCAGCGCCCCCGRATATGAGGGCGCGGACATTGTGCACTTGGTGAGCGGCACATGCGTARTGAAGAGGCGTGTCRCCGTATGCGTCTTTCACATTGACAAGCGATTTTGGAAGACGCTGAAGAGCGAGTTGGAGGAGATTGATTTTTGCGATATCCGTTGGTGGTGGCGGTTCTTGGTTGTCGTGACGGCGGAAGTGCCGCTTGTATACCTTCCCCCGGAGATYTGGGTCGCGGGCGGCGGCAAGGAGATGCAGTAACGTGATTTCTAATCCTTTGTCGACTACGATATCCATGTGAGGTCTGGCATCTAAGAAAATCACGAGGAGATCGGCGATGTAGCTTGTTGTGTAGTATTCGTCTTGGAGATATCGGATCACAACCTCACCRAGAACAGTGAGATGAGGGGAGAAGATTTTTTGATGACTTAGGGAAACTTCGAGGTAGCCGTTTCGTCCTGAAGATAGAAGTTCGAGTTGATCAGGGACTGGAATKCTGATATCGGCTCTTAGACGAAGCAGGTGCTTGATAGTTTGCAGTTTCCGATTCCTAACAGCCATGTGAAGAGCGGTGAGCCCATCAATCTTTTCCTTRGCATCAACGTCGATTCTACGATCAGAGATGATATCAATTAGATCTCGGTCTGTGTCAGGACTCCTTGGGTGGAGYGCAATGAGGTGCAGACAAGTTAAGTGTCGACTTTCTGTGAGTGCCGTGGCAYCTGCTCCTTTCCCGATCAGATACCTRGCTATCTCCGACCGACCATAGAGAATGGTAGTATGGAGAAGCGTGAGACCCTTCCACCGCGTCTCCACCGACCATCCAAAGTCCTCAATAAGGAATTTCACAATATCCAGGTGGTCATGTCTTATAGCTGACCACAATAGTGCGTCTTCGTACCCCGGCTGAAGCTCCAATAGCAGTCGTATGGCATCTATAACCTTCGAAAGCTCAAATCCAGGGCGCAATCGTCTTTCAGGGCCATCGTCTTCCGATATAAGAAGTCCAAGTGGAGTTGCCTGGAACTCAGAAGGAAGACCGGGCACCCGAGCCCGCGCGAARAACATCTCGAGTATGTCCGGATCTGTGCATGGCGTTTCAAGGAGCAGACAACCCTTCTGTCTCTCTTTCTCATCGGTTTGAAGATATTCCACATGGGCAAATTTGGCTCCTAGACTCAACAGGGCTYTCACAAGCTGCGGTTTCTCRTGCATGACAGCCCACCGAAGCGGGGTAACAGAACGGCCTCTTAAGGTTGATAGATTCCACGTAGTTTGCCACTGCAAGTGCTCAACACTGCATTTGTAATTCACKTCTGCGCCTTTCTTCACCAGGAGCCTCGCTAGCTCTTTCATCTCTTTCTCATCGTCGAYGTTGACGAGGTAGTGCAAAGGGCTCGGCGTGTAGCACTTGTCGTCCTCGGCCCACATAATCAGCGGCTCGCAGCCGGCTCCTCGATTGATCAAGAGCTTTGYGGTTTCCGAGTGCCCGCGGCTGAGGGCGCAGAGGAGAGGAGTTCGGAGGGATGGGTGCGAGCTGTGGGCATCGATGTCGTAGCCGGTGTCGAGAAGGAATGAGAYGGCGTCTGTGAATCCGAACAGGGAGGCGAGATGAAGAAGGGATCCGAGGACGAAGTWTTCGGGTTTGATGGCGTCGTTTGGATTTGGTTTTCTGRCCATTGCATATATGTCCTCGGGTGAGATGGGTTTATTTATTTTTGTTTTCTCACTGAGCTGTGCCAGTGCATTCTCGATTTGACTGGATAAGACATCGATATCTCCGAGGTTGAAATGCGGAAGTATATGGTTCACGTAATTCATGACCTCCRGATGTTGATGGTCTGCAGCATATCGATTCACGTCCAAAGCCTCTTGGAATCTTTCCGAGAATCGAGCCTCTAATTCCTGGAGAGCGATTCTCGAGCCATGCGTAGCTGTATTGAATAGCCATCTCTCAAGAATACGGTCCGGAACATTCAGATCTACTCCATAGCTCGCAGCTAACGCAGATGAAAGSGCTTGCGCCCGAAAACAACCATGCTTCGCCGCAGTAACAATGACTCTTACCCCTTTCTCGACATCTTTCTTGGCTCCTAGTYCCATCAGGTGACAAATGCCTATCTCAAACGTCCGTTCAGCCGCTTTCTCTCTTTCTCCCAGGACAGACAAGTTCCGAAGCTGAGAGTCTCGTGCTGGATCGACAGCTCCGGTCAAAGGTTCTTCATCCACGGCTTTGTTTGCTTCCTCGAGTCTCTTTGCATCGGCAGTGGCTCGAGTGTCTTTCTCTTCTTCGGGTACGTAGGGTGGATAGTATTCGAACAGGCGATCTTCAATGTTGTCGAGATACTCGTRGGGTTTGTGAGCGTAGTATAGCAGGTCTGTGAGAATCTACATTCGATCAGCTGAGCTAGCGACAAAAAGTTTTTGTGCCGTCCACCCTACCTCGTCTTTCTGYGGATGCCGCTCGTACGGCCTCCACTCGTCAATCAAATCGTGATCTATGAATCGACATGTATCGACATCATGGCGAACACCTCCGAACCCACAGTCGCATAACTTTGCACCCTCTCGCACGAACTGAAAGGGTCAGCAACATACATCGCTAACAAACTCAAGCACTTACCTCAAACCTCCAAGCAGCCCTCCACCTTGGCCTCTTTGACCCCCGTCCCACATTATCAACATCCAACTCCCCCCACCTCCCCTCCYTAAACACCAACGTCGGCTTACTATGCTCAACTCCATACCCCTGCGAATACGGCGTATCCAAGAACCACGCAGCACTGCTTGGATACCCCACTACTAGCACAGCAAACTTCTCCCAATACCTCATCATACTTAACCCTGRCTTTGAAGCTACAGATGGGATCAAAGCGCCGGGGTTACAGTCAACGACAGAGACGAAGCTCGAGCTGTCATAATRGCCTTTTTTGTGGAAGAAGCCGCAGGTGTCAGTGATGGTGGCGATATGCATCTGAGAGGAGAGGTATGAAATGGGGTGGTGGTAGTAGGGGTCTGCTTCTTGGGCGGGGGTTTTASGGGTGTTGTTTGGGACTTGTTCGCGGTGGAAGGAGACGAGGTGGAAGCGGCGGCTGGGAATGGGCTGAGAAGGGTTCGTTAAGGACTTAAACGTGATTCGAGGGAGATTTGGTGGGAGGTTGTCATCTAGTAAGTTAGARATGTTGCTATCAAGGGGATCAATATCCAGAACAAGAGCAACTGGGGCTTGCTCTGTCGCGCCAGTTGCCCCACTGTCGTAGAYCCATCGATTCGCATCTTCAAGAACGCTCGATATGCTTGAATTMWGTGGTTGATTAATGCTGGTTGTCTCTGGTGATTCTGTCTTCAGAGCTTTCTTGAAAGACCTTGTCTTCTTTGGCTGGACTTGATTTCTCCTCCGTTCTCTTCTCTTGAGCCTGCCTCTGAGGTACTGAGGGTCCGTGGAAGAGAGCTCTGAAGCTTTTACTGATTCGCCCGCTAATAGTGTGTTCTACCCAATGTTATCTTGCGAGATTGAATCAGTATGGGAGAATTACCAGTTGAGACGCGCCCACTTGGATCTGCCTTAGGGCTGATCTCCGCTTCCGTCCTCGAAAATTGRGTTGTAGACTTGGGTTGGGCACGTTCTCTTCCTCTTCTGGCTGTCTCTCTTTGACGAGTGGTTTAGATGTCGCAGATTTCTCTCTTGGTGGTCTTTCTTTCGTCTCCCATCTCGCCCTCCACAATTCAAGATACCGCTCCCCAAGCGACTTTTTCTTAAACTCCTGATAATAACTATCAAACCTCACCACCATACTCTGCTGTGACGTCTTCATATTCCCATCAAAGAAYAACACTACYCTCGTCTCCCACACATCTCTCGCGACCTCCACGCTATACGTCGYAAACCCCGGTATCCAATGATCAGCCGTAGTCTCGTGACTCAGCGGRATACTAATATCAAAATACTTCTTAAAGATCTTCTCAGCATTACTTCTCGTCATGCCCTGCAGGTACCAGCGCGGTAGGTAGGTCGGGATGCCGTGTTTCGTAGTCACGCTATTGAAGGTGCTTTCTTTGGGAACCGTGATAGTGTCGGAGTGGAAGATGCGCATGGAGAGGTTTTGCTGGGTGGATTTGTGAAGCCATGATGTTGTGCCGGGGGAATCGAGGATGCAGTAGTCGCGGGCTAGGGTGTGGAATTTGGATGTGTCGAGGGCGTTTTGGCGGGCTCGTTCGAGGACTGGGTAGCCGTGGATGTAGTATTTGGGGTCCGAGGCGAGGTCTTCGGTGGGTCTGAAATCGATGGGATACGGTTCTGTGGGGTACTTCTCCCACCATGAAGGCATTGTAGCATCCAAATTAAACAAAAGTGCTATTTTGACGTACAAGTGTAAATCTTGGGTCTCAGTGATTTTTCTGCAGGCGTGTAGCCGTTGATGCACAAGTCAGCCTCGGCGGGGTGCTTCACGAAGCGAAGCCACTRAGCTCCCCTTGTTTCYATCCTGCATTGCCCTAAAATAGTGATTCCAAGTAGGCATGTTAATAAGCGGCTGATAGCCTATCAAAAACAAATCCAGATCAAACATCAAGAATCCARAGAAAATGGTAGTGCCCTGGTAGGAAAGTGCCAATGTCTTCCGTTTCTCCACCGCGTCGACTTGCATCTGACTTCTCGTGAGCTTTGTCACGATGGACCCTTTTAGCATCACGATTGGCGTGGCATCGATCGCTTCTGTATTCCAAACGTGCCTTCATGGATATCGAACGTTGAACACTGCTTTAGCAATCGGAGACAATGCCGTGACTATCAACGTTAAGTTCCGTGTGGAGGAATTCCGGTTGTATTTGTGGGGAAGGGACAGGGGTCTCATAGCGGAACTAGMGGAYGAGGAAGACGAGAAGGAAGCACATAGCAGATCAGTTACAGACTCGGATGAAGAACCAGGTGAAAAATCAGAGGAAGAGGACGAACAGGCGGACAGAAAGCGAGCATCTCAGCCGCCATTAGACCCAGCCGATGAAGATCTCGAGATTCCAGGACTACGTGACTTGACCGTGGAAGTGCTCGGGAGGATCCAGAAAGCGTTGGCCGAGTGGAAGACAATTGGACAACGATATGGAGCAGCTCCAGGAAATGAGAAGTTCCCGAGCTCGCAAGAGAGAAAAGCAAAACCGAATGAATCCTTGAAAGATTCRCTCAAGAAGATTTCAGCGAAGCAGGCTGGCCAAGAAAGAGAGATCGCGGATCGTACCGGATTCACGGCGAAGCTAAGATGGGCGATCAAAGACAAAGCAGCGCTGGAGGAGCTGTTGATCCTGCTCACGAGTCTCAATGATAGCCTCGAGAAGCTTCTCCCTAGGCGACAGAGAGCAAGCCTGGCACGTGGTCTGGCAGGGGAGATGTTGAACCTTCTGGAGGACGAAGCGACTGAGATCAAGGCAGAATATCTAGACGAGGAGCTTGCTAGTCTTTCAGGACTTGGAGAGGCCAAAGCCGCAAAGATCGTGCGRCTGAAAAGATCGAATTTTACCGAGAGAGATGAGAGACCCCCCAAGGACCACGAAGCTTCAGATGGTGAGAATGTCGCAAAGGATSCAACGCCGTTTTCGAATCCTTCCGTATGGGCGGAGGGCGAGCAAGGAAGTATGGAGATACCGTTTAAGGATTTTGCAAGACTGGCCGAGCCAAAGCTCCAGTACTTTGAAACCCAGAAGGCGTCACGGGGTGGTTGGATCACGGGCAAATACGTGCCGCTACAGCGATCCATGGCAGTGCATATTCTAAATACTCCGACAGAAAGTTCAGYTCAAATGGCACTGATCGAATGGCGGCCAGCTGCTCATGAGTCCAGAGCTACAGAGTTGAGCGAG
The DNA here is from genome assembly GCA_003988875.1 of Lachnum nothofagi. Classification (NCBI taxonomy): domain Eukaryota; kingdom Fungi; phylum Ascomycota; class Leotiomycetes; order Helotiales; family Lachnaceae; genus Lachnum; species Lachnum nothofagi. The sequence continues at coordinate 11,068 of QYSG01014680.1, forward strand.
GAAGACCTGAAGGACCGTCGAGATCACGTCGCACGCCTTTTGCATCGCACTTGGACCACAGATGCCGAATTCCGGGTGCTGGACTGTATGGGCTATACCACAGCATCTGCCCATACTCCCGATGGCGCGACTCATGGCGTCGTGGGCTATGCGTATCGTTATCCAGACTTTGCATCGCCAAAATATTTGCCTGTCTCCCTTCGAGATCTGCTTGGAGAAGCCTTCAAGTCCGACAACCCCAATGTCCCATCATTGGAAATTCGCTTCAAGTTGGCTCGCAGCCTGGCCATAGCATTGTACCAGCTCCAATGCGCTGGCTGGGTCCACAGGAAGATCTCGAGCTACAATATAATCTTCTTCAAAGATCGCTTGACCGAAGAGTTGAACCTCGGCCAACCGTTTCTTGTTGGCTGGCAATACTCACGTCCAGACGATCAGAGGCGGTTGTTTCCATCTGAAGGCTCTGCAGAGGGGATTGGAGATCTGGATATGTACGTCCATCGTGCCAGACTCTCCAATCATCGAGCGAAATTCCCAAGATTTCGGAAGAGCTTTGATATCTATAGTCTCGGCGTGGTGCTAATGGAAATTGCTTTCTGGGAGCCCATCATGGCTTTGACTTCGGAAGACGAGCGCAAGGAGATGCTGAAGTTTGAAACTATCGGCAGCGGACGCAGCGCCATGAATTGGTGGGAGGCGATATCGAAAACTGCGGAGAATGAGCTTGCACCCGAAATGGGTACACGGTACAGAGATGCAGTACTATACTGTTTAAATGCTTCAGGTGATGGGCCTGAGGATATCAAGCCCTGGCAAGAGAATCCGAGCGCTAAAGATTCGCGTGAKGCCTATTATGAGGAGAGAGGATATGAGGAGGTAGGCATCGAGAAAGACTTTTTCTGGAGGGTTCTGCAGCCATTAGACAGCTTTATTATATAGCAAAATATGAAATGAAAATACTCGAAAACGATATGCCTTAATTAAACAATGTTTCGTAGAAAAGAGAAATTGGTTGGAAGACGCGTCGATATTATTGTCATGATGCCTCTTGCATAAATGTATGCAGAATGGTGCAAGGCGGTCATATCAGCCGAATCAGGCTTAGCGCGCGGCATAAAAAGTGCTCCCGCATCRAAAAATAATTCTACAACCAACTGTTCTTCGACCTCACACTTCTTGCGAATATATCAACACCGCCACAATGGTCACGAAAAGCAAGCTGAAGATGGCCTTCGCGGCAGAGAAAGAGGTCGACTTCAAGAGATTGAACAGGAAGAAGAAAGAAAAAGCAGCCAGGAAAAAGAAGRCACAAAAAGGCGGGGACGAGCCAAAATCCAGCGCAGMGGAGGAATGGGAAGAAGTCGACCAGGAAAGCAAGGAAAATGGAGCCGCCTCGAGTGAGGACGAAAGTGGCAGTGATGAGGAGGGAGGAGCACCCACAAAGGTAAGCTTGGACTTGTCATGTCTTCTTGGAGTGCAACACCTTAACATTCCCACAGATTGATTTTGAAGGCATCGACGAAAGCGACAGCGATTCTTCTGCAGGCGAAAACGACCAAGRCAGYGAGTCTGAAGATGATGAGGGTGAAGAAGATATTCCCATGTCCGACCTCGAAGACCTCGACGACGAAGAGAAGGAAGATATGATACCCCACCAGCGCCTCACTATAAACAACACAGTYGCCCTCACCGCAGCCTTAAAACGCATCGCCCTCCCTATCTCAAAGCTACCTTTCTCCGAACACCAATCCATCACGACTTCCGAGCCCGTCGAGATTACCGACGTCATGGACGATATAAATCGCGAGACAGCTTTCTACTCACAATCATTATCAGCGGCAAAAGAAGCTCGCAAGCTGTTGAAGGTAGAGGGTATCCMGTTCACAAGACCGACGGACTATTTTGCGGAGATGGTCAAGGCGGATGAGCATATGGCGAAGATTAAATCGAAGTTGATTGAGGAGGCGGCGAGYAAGAAAGCATCTGCGGAGGCGAAGAAACAGCGGGACCTGAAGAAATTCGGCAAGCAAGTGCAGGTTGCAAAACAACAAGAGAGAGACAAGGAGCGGAAGCAAAACCAGGAAAAGATCAAGACCTTGAAGAGAAGTGCGTTCTTTTATCTACTGACACGCTTTGAGTCATACTAATTGTGCCCGACAGAACGCCAGGGCGCAGATATCGATACCACAAACGAAGCGGATCTTTTTGATATCGCCCTCGAAGAGGAGACCGCCAAACCTTCTCGCAAAGACAGACAAGGCCCTAGCAAGCGCCAAAAGAAGGACGAGAAATTCGGCTTTGGTGGGAAGAAGAGGTTCAAGAAGAGCAATGACGCAATCTCGAGTAGTGACATGAGCGGCTTTTCGACTAAGAAGATGAAGGCTCCTTTCAAGGGCGGCGCAAAGGCAAGGCCCGGCAAGGCAAGGAGAGCCGCGAAGAGGTAATGTGCTGTGCTGTACAATGGACGATAAAATGGGACCTTGGCGTTTGGGTTGGCCGTTTTCTGCCTCAAAAGGATGTAGGGATACCAAGCTGTGTTTTTCTTAGGGCATCTACAATGAGAAGGTATCCATTGTTCTTCTACGAACGTCTCATTGCTCGGCGGACGATTTTAATCATCATTCTCCTTTCATTTCTATC
>QYSG01014691.1:0-16574 GCA_003988875.1 Lachnum nothofagi
TTTTTATTTTTAAATTATTAAAAATAATTTTTATAATATTTAAATTAGTTTTAATATTATTATTATTTATTTATTTTATAATTTTTTTATTAATAATAAAATTTATTATTTTATAATTTTCATTAATTTTCTTATTTTATTTTTAAATTTCCTTTAGTATTTTAATTTATTATAAATTTTATTTCTACTAAAAAAAAATTATATTCTAAGTTTTTATTATTATTACTATTAATAAATTAAAATTACTTTTAAAAATTATTATTTACCAAATAAATTTATTATTTTTTTTTTAAGTTTTTTTTTTTTAATTTTGCTATTATTTTCTTAAAGTTATTAATATTATTTATAATTTTAACAAAAAATTCAAAACTCTTCTATAAATAAAATCTATTTTAATAAATGCCTTAATATTATTATTAATAAATTAATTTAATTTTAAAAACAAAACTTAAAATTTAATAAAAATAATAAATTATATTTGTTATTTAATTTATTTAGATATATACAATATTATTATATTATTTTTTTAATAAACTTTCTATATAATTTATAGATTATTCCTATTTTAAAAATTATTTATAATTTTTTTACTTTTAAATTTATATATTATTTTATAAATTTAATTATATTAGTTTTAATATATTAATTGTTTTAATTAAAAGTTTAAATTTAAAAGTTTAAATATACTATAAGTTATTACTTGCTATTAATTGTATGTTTATTTAAACTTATATTATTAATAGTTTTTATAAAGAATTATAGCTTTTTATTATATAATATTAGTTTTTTAATAATTACTTTTTTTTTATTTTTCGAATTTTAAAATATAATATATAAAATTAAAAAATTAAATATATTATTAATGGCGGTTTTTAGATATAATAATTATAAATTAATAAAAATTTATATAATAATAATTATAAAAATATAAAAATATTATTAGTATTTTGGTTTTAAGGAACTATAAGTAGGCTTTGCCCTTTGCGGCCAATCAAAGCTAAGTCTTTATATTCTAGCTTAAAAACAAATCTTTGCTAATTTCTTCTTTTCCAGGAACTCTTTTCTATTTTGGCACTAGCGGCAACACCTATAAGCACCAACTCCCAAAAGTATTAACTCCTATGGCATTTTTTCATTAAATAAACTATAGTTTTTTAATAAAATTTTATAATAATATATTTTGGTTTTTTTTTTTTTTTTTTTTTTTTTTTTTTAATTAATTTTTNTTTTTTTTTTTTTTTTTTTTTTTTAATTTAAATAAATATTTAAATGTAAATTTGCTAATTTTATTATTAATTTAAAAAAATAAAGAACTTAATATATTATAATACTATATAAGATTTATATTTTCTTTTTTCTTTTTTTTTCCTTTAATAGATTTTAAGGAAAATACTTTAAAATTATTTATATTTATAATATAAATATTTTTATTATATAATTATATAGAATATATTATTTTTAAATAAATGCTTTCTTTTATTTAGTATTAATATTTCATTTTTATTATATATATATCGTTAAAAGCTAATATATATTATAAAACCAGCGTTTTTTAATATTAAATTTGCTAATTTATTAAAAATACTTTTAATTATTTATATTAATTTTATGCAATTCCTATAATAATATTGGCAACTATTAATAATCTAGTGATTTTTTGATTTTTAATATTTTTAATAATTTTTAACAACAGTTAATAAAGTTTTATAATTATATAATAAAACTGAAAATAAGCGGATACTATTATAAAAAAACTTAAATAAATTTAAATTTATTATTTATATTAAATATTTTAAACTAAACTAAATCGTTTATTTAAAAAAATAGTTTTTTTTTAATTATTAATTTTTTAATTAAATTAATATTATTATTAATAATATAAAAAACTTAAAAACAAAAAAAATAATATATTTTTTTTTTATTTTTACTAATTGGTATATTCGCCTCCGAAAATATTTTGTTTTTTATTATTAATTAAAATGCTTGTTTTGGCATATTATATTATTATAATATTTTGTAAATTTTATTATAATTAAATAAAAATAATATAAATTAATTACTATATTAAATTCTAAACTTTATTCCAAGCGCTTTTTTACTTTTATTTAAATTTTGTTATTTAAGCAATAAAACATAAAATAAGGAGTTTACCAAAATTCAATAAACCTTAATTTAAATATATAAATATTGGCTTATAAGCATTAGAACTTTATTATTTTTTCTATAGATTAGAATTTGCTTTAGTAGAAATCCCATTATTTTTTATAGGCATTAGGAAAATCAAAGAATAGGGATTTTTCGGCCTTTTGGATTTTAAGTTTTTGCAATATTTATATTTAATGTTTATTAGTAATAATTTATTATTTTTATTTATAGCTATTATTCTTAAATTATATTTATATTAATTTAGCTATTTAAAAATATTATAAATTTTTATTTTTTAGAAATTAAAAATCTTTTTAGTTTTTGATTATATATAGATATATTTGGTCGTTAGTAGCCTTAGGCATTAAATAACTAGCAATATTTTTTTTAATATAAATTATATACTATGATTTTCTATATTTTATATTAGGCTTTTAAAACACAAAATTCTTTTTAAAATATTTGCATTTTTTTTTTTGAATATTAATTATTGTTTATACCTTTAGCTTAAAAATAAAAACTTTTATTATTATATTATATTAATATAATTAATAATTAAATTGCTTTTATTTTTTAACTTTAAACTTCCTTAAGTTATTATTTTATTATTTTTGTTTATTATTAATTATAATATTTTTATTATTATTATTATTATTAAACAAATAAAAATAATTATTATATTAAATAAATAATTTAAAAAAATTTCCAAAATATATTTTTATTAGTTTTATTTTATTTAATTTAAATTCTTTTAATTTATAATAATTTTTTATTGTATTTGCTTCCTAAATTTTATATAATCTAAATCATTTAAAATCTAAAGATTTTTTTTATAATATATTAATTTTTCTAAAAAAATTATATTTTAATATAATATTATTAATTTTAAAAAATCTTTAATATATATTATATTATATATTAAAAGTTTTTTTTTTTTTATTTTCTTTGAATTTTGCAAAATTAAATTTTATATTTATTTTTGTTTTATTATTAAATTTATTTTGCTTAAAATTTAATTAATTTAGTTTAATTTATTATTTCTTTAATAAAAATTAACTTTTATATTGGCTATTTTATTTTAACTAATAATATAGCTTTTTGATTATATACTATATAAAAAAAAATATATTTTATAAATTTATAAACTAAAATCCGGTTTGCAAAAAATATTATATTAAAATTATTAAATTATAGCTTTTTTATTTTTAATAAAATATTTTTAATTAATTAATAATTATATTTAATTATTTTAATTATATATTTATTATAAAGTAAAATCTATATTTTTCTAATGTTTTTTTTATTTAATAGCTAAATTATTTTATTTTTGAATTTTTTTCCTTTATTAAATAATATTTACCAAAAAACTTTATATTAATAAATAATATTTTTTTAAATAAAGTTTTTTAGATTTTTTATAATAGCTTTTTCTAATATTTTTATTTTTATTTATTCACTAAAATTATTTTTAGTAATAATTAAGCATTTTTTTTTTAATAAATAATAAAATAAATAATATTAAAATTTTATTTTTTTATTAGTTTATTAAATTAAAATAAAACTAATATTTTTTTTTAATAATTAGCCGCTTTTTTTTGATATTTTAAACAATTATATATAAAGTTATTTATTTTTTTATAATATTTTTTTTAATAATATTAATAATTAATTTTATAAAAAAAATATTTTTTTTTTTTATATTTCATTAAATTATATATATTTTTTATAATTTTTTGCTTTATTTGATTTTAATTAATTATAAGTTTAATTAAAATTTTTTTTTTAGATAATTTTTATAATTTCTAAATAAAAACCTTATAATAAAATACTTTTTTTTTAAATAATAAAAACTTTTTGGTAGTTATTTTTTTCGGTTTTTTTAATATAATCTAAAATTTAGTAATTTAGTGATATTAAATTTTATATTTTAATTTTAATATAAAATAATTTTTTTTATTTTTATTATTAAAGTTTTTTTCCGAAATAAAACCGTTTTTTTTTTATTTATTTAATTAATAACTTTGTTTTATTATTTTTTTTAGAATTTTTCATTGGTTTTTTTTTATTTGTTTTTTTATTATAATTTTATAAAAATCCAAAAATTCTAAAAATATATTTTTTTTTTATTAATTTTTATCGGCGTAATTTCTAGCATTTTTAATTTTATTAAAATTATTTTATTAATATTTTTTAATTTTTTTTAATTTTTTTATTTAAAAAATAATTTTAAAAAAATATTTATTATTATATATATTTTTTTTTAATATAATAAACTTTAAAGTCAAATAACTTTAGCTATGCTAATTAATATATAATTAATATATTAGGGTAATTTATGGCCATTTGGTATAATTAAACTATTAATATATTCATATTAATAAAAAATATAAAATACATTTTTATTAACTATGGTTATAGTTTTTTAAATATTTTTAAAATACTTTAGGTTTTTTGTTTTATAGTATTATATATTTTTTCGGTATAATTCCAAAATCTATTTTTATATTTTATAAATAAGATTTTATTAATTTTTTTATTTTATTAGTTAAAATATTTTTTTTATTTTTTAATATTTATATTTACTAAAATAAATATTTTTTTATATTTATTAAAATAATTAATTTAAATTAAAATAAATTTTAATATAAATGTAATAGCAAGCTTTTCCATAGTTGCTCCATATACTACTAGCTTTTAGTCCTATTTTACTCTTTTTTTCAATAATTTATACAAAAATTTTGCAATAAATCCAAATTTATTAATTTAAATATAAAAATATATATATATTTTAATAAAATTCTATAAATCTATAATATTTTTTGGTTTTTTTTTATTATATATTATAATTTTTATAATTTTCTTTGCTAAAGGTTTTTTTTTTTTTAAATTACAAATAAATCCAATTAAATTAAATCTATTAAAATAAAACTAAAAACGTATATAAACCAAATTACTAACTTTTTTTATTTGATTTATAGTAATATTAAAATTTTGTAAATATTTATATATATAGTATCAAATTCCAGAAAGAATTTTTTTTCTATTATAATTTATATATAAACTTTTAACTTCTATATTATCTATATAGAATATAATAACTTTAAGTATAATATCCCTTAAAATAAAATTTATTATTTTTTAAGATAATTAAATATTTTTTAATAGTTTAATTTAAAATATATAAAAAGCCATTATATTTCTACTATTAAAATATAAAATAAATTTATTATATTTAGAAAATATATTAACTATTAATACAATGATATATTCTGCGAATTTTTTTAAATATTTATTTATTAATAATAATAAATTCGCATTTTTAATCATTATTTTATTTAAATTTATAATTAAATTAATAAATTAATATTTTTTAGTTTTTTTTTTTATAATAAAAAACTAGAAATTTTAATATAGTTTTTTGCTAAATTTTAATATTTTTTTTTTAAAATACTTATTTATTATTTTTTAGATTATAAATATTAATAATTTTGGATAAATATAGCTTTTAGTTTACTATACCTTATATTTAATAGTTTTAATTTTAATTAATAATAAAATATTTTTATAAATAATACTATATTTCGTCCAGTCAAATGCCAAGTTTTTTTTTATATTAATAATACTTTAAAAAAAAATTCCCGTTTATTAAAAATAAAACCATTGCTTACCTTAAAAATACTTATATATTTAGATATAAATCAAAATCTTTTTGAAATCCTTAAAAATCATAAAAAAATATAATCTTTATATTTTTTAATATATTTTTATAAATAATCTTTGCTTTTTAATAATTTATATTATTTTAGTTTTCTTTTGGATTTACTTTTATTTTTAAGACTTTTGTCGACCAAATATATTTTCTTATTAATCATTTTATATAAAATATTAATTTTAGTTTTAAAAACGTTATATTTGCTTTTTGTCCTTTTTTTCCTATAAAAAAAAAATTATAATATTTGCATTTTTGTTAATTCTACTATTATTATAAAATATTTAAAAACAATATTATAAATCTTTTTTTTTTTTGTTAAATAATAGGAAAATAACTTATAACCCAAAGTAAATAATTACTTTAGCATTAAAATAAATAAAACCTATAATATAATATATAAAACTAAAGTTTTTTTTTTTTTAAATTTTTAAATAAATTAATTATTTTATATTTAAATTTATTTGCTTATGCTGAATTTTGCAAATTTTAAATATTCTACTATAAACACAAATATTTATTTCTTTTTTAAAAGAAATATAATTTATTCCCAAGTCCTTTGTTTAATTGCTTTTTTTTTAATTTTTTTTTAATTTTATTATATAAAAAAATATTAATAAAAATATTTGTATTATATAAAGAATTGAATTTATCCTATATATACTTTGTTTTAATAAATAAATTAATAAACTTTTTTTTTATAATAAAAACAAAATAATATTTAGAATAATAAAAATAATCAAATATTTAAATTTTATTTATGGGCTTAAACCTATGCCAAATAATTATATTATATATAGTATTTATTTTTAGTTTTTTAAATTTTTAGAATTATAATTATAATTATTACTAAAAAATACTATAAATCCAATTACTTTTTAAATTTTTTTTTAGTAGTTAATACTAGTTTTATTTACTAGAAATTACATAATTTTATTAATTTTAAAATAATAAATAATTTTAAATATTAGTTTATTTACTTTATTTATTAAATATTAAAAGTTAATTTAATTTTGCTTAATAAAAAGCATTTCAAATAAAAGTTTTTTATCCGAATTATTACTAATATTTATAATATAAAATTTAATTTAAATAATAGTGTTTTTAATTATTAAAAAAATATTATTTATATATTTTATAAATTTTTAATGCTTATTTATAAATATTATTATATATATATTTGAAAAATAAATAATTATAAATTATATTTTTGCAATTAATTATATTAAAATAATATTAAAAAGGGGTAAAAGTGATAAAAGTGAAGGACCCCTTGGAGTGAATGTAAAAGCAAACACTAAAGTTGTAATTTTCTAGAGCTGGGATTATATATAGTAAGGGCATTACATGCAGAGGGCATGTGATTGCTCTATTATATTCATTTCTTTTTAAGGAGTGAAGTACTTGTCCTCGAGTATATTTCAAATGAAAACAAATAAACAAAAGGAGTAAATAAAACAATAAACAAATCCAAAATTCTTTTATATAGGCTTAGGTATATAGTAGCTTTAATCTAATAAAAAGCCCGGACATAGCCCTATTCGCTGGAGCCGCAGAGCCTTTACTATTAGCCGAATAGCCAGCCAACTAGATCCAAGCAATAGAGCCGCAATACCAACGTTAATATTAGCCGATAATATCTTTTATGCCAATGCCATCGATACGCTTACCATTTACTAGTTCTATGATTCCACTTTCGGCTGATTAAGGAAGTTTGATCTTTTTCCAGTAGACGGCTTTACCTATGCCCAGATATGCTAAAGCAGGACAACGTATATGTTTACTAGTTTATACCAGTGATTGCAATATTTGGACTTGGCGTGGCTCTTTAGCTGAAAACTTGAGCTTTTCTCCAATAAATAGGCAAAGCTTTCTACGTTTTTTTTATATGTAGCCCCTTTGGATGGTATCTTGAAAGGACCAATAGGAGCTCTGGTAAAAGTGGGGCCTCTGGTAATAAGGTTTGTATGGCATATCAAAGCATTAATAGCATTGCTTTGAAGGAATAGAGGGTTTCGTCTGACGTTTCGGCTTTGGCTTTGACCTTTTTGTTTGATCCGGCTTGGGCATTTCGGGGTTAAGTGAATGCTTTGCGCTTAATCGAACAAAAGTGTTTTGAGGTTTCGTCCGATGGGAATAGCTTTAAATGAAGTTGTACTCCTTCTAGTACACCTGTGCGTCCCAGGGTTTCGTTTGAATGTGTACGGCCTGCTATGCTTTGCAGGGCTTTTTGTTTTAAGTGGATTGCGTGCGGATGTTTGGTTTTTGGTGCTTTAAATGTAAGGGCTTCAATGGCCTGCTTTTTTTTTTACAGGGCTTTCGGTGCCTTAAATGTAAGGGCTTTAGCTGTGCCTATTTCTTTATTTATAGGGCTTCGAATAAGGGGATTTGTCTTGTTTGAAAGAGATGCTACTATAAGTATGAAGACTTAATAGCGATTTATTCTTCTGGCGTAGGTTACTAATAAAAAGGGGTAAAAGTAATAAAAGTGAAGGACCCCTTGGAGTGAATATAGAAGCAAACACTGAAGTTGTAATTTTTTAGAGCTGGGACTATATATAGTAGGGGCATTACGTGCAGAGGGCACGTGATTGCCCCGTCACAATATTAATTTTAGTTTTAATATTAAAAATAGTTTTAATATTAATATATATCTTTTTATTATTTCTAAAAATAGTAACCAAAACTTTTAAACTAAAAAAATAATAATTTAAATATTTCTTATAAATCCTAATAAAATTGATTTTTATTATATAAGATTTAAAAAAGCAGTTAATTTTTTTTATTATTTTTTTTTTTGAATAAATTTTAATTTAAATTTTTATTAATTTATTTTATATAAAATTATATTATTTATTATTTTTAATGTTTAAATTAATGATTTTTTAATTAATTATATTTATATATTTTTTGAATTTTTTATAGAAGATTTTAAGAAAATTTATTTTAATTATATTAAATTCCTTTTATTTAATTTTTATTTTATTAATAAAAATATTTATTATATTTTTTTTTATTTAATAATCGATTATACTAAATTTAAATTTTAAATAATTAAAATTAGTAATTCCAAAAAAAATAAATTTATTTTTAAAAATTATTTATTTATTATTTATATTTTAAAAGATTTGCTTTTAAATAAATTTTTATATAAATCCTAGTTTTTTTATTAATAACTTTATTAAATTTTATATTATTTTATAAGAATTACTTAAAATTATTAATTTTTTATTATTATTTTTATTAATTGCTATTGGTTTTAGGCTAATTATTTAAAATTAAATATTTGGACTAAGGTTAATAAAATTTTTTTAGAAAAAAACGCACTTTATTGCAAAAGCTTTTTATTATATATAATTTTTTTGTTTTTAAATTTTTTTCTATATTGTTTTTTTTTTTAAATTTGCTTTTAAATGATTTTATTTTTTATAAAATAAAACTTTATTTATTGTAATTTATTTGATTTTATTTTGATATTAATTAGTTTTATTACTATATATTTAAATTAAATTTTTTTTTTTTATAATAATTAAACTTTGTTATTAATATATTAATAAATATTTATATTAGTTTTAAAATTGGGTTTATTAAAAGTTTTATAAATATAAATATAGTTATTTTTAATAATAATAAAATTACAATTAAAATTTACTTTTTTCAATGATTTTCTAGCGATTTTAAATATTTTATTTATTATAGCTATAAAGATATTATATTTTTTTTTTTTAAATTTTATTAGAATTTAAAATTATTGCAATTTTTCAAAAGTAAATTATATTAGAATATTATTTTTATTATTTGAATTAAGCGGCTTTATATAAATATAATTATTTTTAGATTTTTTTTTATAAATTAATTTAAGTTTAATATATTTCTAAAAATTATAATATTTACTTTAAAATCTATAAAAATTTTACGGTTTTATATTTTTATTTATATATTAATTAAAATATTATAAATATTTGGGCAAAAAGTAATATTTAATTTTGTTATAATTTATTTTTACTTTATAATATTTTTTTTTTTTAAATAAAATTTATTAAATATTAGTAATTATTGGAATTTTCTATAATCTTTAGGCCATTGTTTATTTAATTTTAAAATTATTTATTTTTTGTATAATAATTTTTATTATATTATTTTATATTTTATTTTAAATTTTTTAAATGGCTTTATGTAAATTATTTAATAAGTTTTTTTTGATTTTTTTATAATATTATAGCTTAACTATTAAATACTTAAAAAATATTATTTTATTTTTATTTTCTAAAAAATATAATATGCTTTTTATTTCTTTTTTTTTTATAATTTGGTATATATTCCAAAGGCGGTTTACTTTATTTTTAATTTTTATAATAATTTTAAAAAAACTGTAGAAATTATTAAGATTTTATTTTTTTTTTTAAAATATATAATTTATGGTAATATTTTTAAAAAAATCTAAAAAATTATATATAAATTTAAAAATAAATTAATAATTATTTATTATTTTTTTTTTTTTAATTGACTTTTAATTATTTTAAATTCCTAATAATACTATTAAATCTAATTATAAAAAAAACAATTATTTCTTTTAATGTTTTTTTGGAATTATATTATAATTTTATTTAAATTTCTTTAAATATATTTAATTTAATTATAGTTATTTTTGCGGAATTCCTTAAATATTATAATTTTAAAGTTTATATATATAATAAAACATTTTAAAAAGCCAAAAAATCTTTTAATGATTTTATATATTTTATGTTTTATATATTTTATAAATTTTTTTATTTTTATTTTAGTTATTTATTATTTTATATTTTTAAAAGATTTTATTTATAAATTTTAAATATTTAGTAATATTAGTTTTATTAAAGTAAAATCTTTTTAAATTATCTAAAAATAATATAAAATAAATTATTTTAATATATTATTTATTTAAATTATTTTTATTTTTATAATTAGAATTTTTTAAGTTTTTAAAATTTCCAAAACCGGAAAAAAAGCCTAAGTTATTATTTTTATTATTATTATTATTATTTTTTAGGTTTTTTTTTTTTTTATTTTTTTTTTTTTTTTTGTTGTTTTTTAGGAGCTTTTTTTTTGGGGGGTTTTTTTATATAGGCTTTAAAATTCTTAAAGTTTTTTTTTTGGTTTTTTTTGCTAGGGTTGGCGGCGTTAAAAATCTTTTTAAATATATTAAAAAAAGTATTATATATTTTAGCGGTTTTTTTAGGTTTATTATAATTAAATATATTATTTATTTTTATATATTAACCATAAGGTCCTTTTTATTAAGTTAATAGCTTTTTTCTTAGATTATTTAATAAAATATTTTTTAATAAAAATTTTCTTTAAAAAATTAATAAATCTATTAGCTAAAAAATCAATGGATTTCTTTGAATATTTAATAGGCTAGTTTTTTAATTATTTAAAAGAAATGCTTTTTAGTTTAATAGATTTTGCGGCTTTTATACCATCGTAAACTTAGGCATTTTAATTAATACCATTATTAAATTATTTTAATAAATTATTTTAAAATATTATATAATTATATAATTTTTTAAAACAACTATAATACTTAAAACAAAAAAAATAAAAAATAATAATATTTAATGTTTTTTGCAAAATCCAAAAGTTTTCGGCATTTGTTAATATTCCAAAAACTTATAATTTTTTTTTATTAGTTTATTTTCTTTTTTTATAAAATACCTAAGAATTTATATTAATATTTAGCTAACGCAGTAATTACTATTTATAATATTCTAATCTTTTTTTTTTTAAAAAGTCCAAACATTAATTTTTGCAATTTCTAAAATATTCAAATATAATTAATATTTAATAAATTTTTTATTTTTCCGGTATTTTAGCATATTTCATTTTCTAATTCTTAAATATTAGTCTATTTACTTATTCGTAGTTTAAAATATATAAATACTAATAATGAAGTTATTTTTATTATATTAAATTATTATATTTATTATAATAATTTAATTTGGCTTTTTGTATTATAAAAATCTAAATAAATAATTTTATAAATATTATTATTTATAATTTAAAATTTAAATTAAAAATACTTTGGTATTATATAATCCAAATAAAATATAAAAAATAAAAAACCACTATTAATAAAGTTTATTATATATACTATTTTTAATAATAATAAAATATTTAAAATTAAAATAATATATTACTTTTTTTATTTATTATCCGAATTATACAAAAAAAATAATAATTAAAATTCTAAGAATATTTTTATATTCCTTAATATAGACTTTTTTTATATATTTAATATTATAAAATATATTTATTCCCTATATAAATCACTATATATACAAGGCCAAAAAAAAAGATAATCCCTTAATAAAATCTAGCATATAAATAATATTATTTAAAGTTCAATTAAAGGGCTAGGTATTGGATATAATTTTATTTATATTATTAAAAAAATAAAACTATTTGCAGTTTATATAGAACCGGAGTAATTACGTACTCTAGTTATATGCAAATCGATTTACCCCGTTACAATATTTAATAAAAATTTTTTGATTTTTGGTTTTCTTAATGTTTTAGTTTAGGCTTTGCTTTTATTGCTTTTTTTTCCTATTTTCTATATTTATTATTTTACTAGAAAATAATATACCTTAGGAAAAAAATTAAATTAGTATTTTTTATATATTGCAATATTATTCTTTTAACTTTTTACATAGGTTATTAATATAAAGGAATAGAAAAAGTATACTATTAAATATATAATATATAAATACATAAATAAACTAAAATATAAAAATTAAAAAAATAAATTAAATATTGTTTATAGAACCTTAACTTTAATGCTATATATAATATAAACTAAAATAAAGCAGGAAAACTTTTACGCGGACTAGGGTGCACCTACTCTACCACAATATTTGCATTTAAGGCAATTTATATATATTTATAAATTAAATATTACAATAAATTAATATTTAAATACCTTTAATGCAATATATAATTTATTAAATTATAATAAAAATTATATATAATTTAAAATTATATATTAAAATAAATTAATTAACTTTAAAATTAAACTTTATATTAATTAAAATATTTAATAAAAACCAAATTAAATAATTTTATAATATAAACCATTTGAAAATAATATAATTATTAATTAAAAAAAGCATTTTTAATAGGCGAAACTAAATTTATAATAATTAGAAAAAGTATTTTAATTAATTTATTAAATAAATAAATTTTAATTATAATTTATAATTATTAATAAATTAATAAAAAGTTATAATAATAATAATAAAAATCAATAAAACAGTAATTTATATTATAAAATATATTTAAATAAAAATTATTAATAATATAAAATTAAATAAAAAATAAAATTAGTAATTGCAAAATAAACTAATATAGTATATAAATATATATATAAAAACTACAGCAAATAAAAGCTTTTTTTTGGCATTAGCGGAAAAAAAAACATAGTAAAATATAAAATATTTACTAAATAGAAAATAAGAAAGGCTAGGCCTTTTATACCTCCCTGGCGCTTAGACCCCTGTTAATTATAAGACATTAGGAGCTCCGGGTCGTGGAAGGGATACCCCATCTGAGGGTTTTTCCAGATCTTTTAATTTGGTCTGCTGTTTTGAATTGAAAAAAAAACAGCTTTTGCTGTACGTTGCTACTTCTACCTGCGTTTTCGCCCATGTTCTCGGGATATGTAGCGGTTCATCTGATCTCGGCTGCTGGAGGGAAGGAGCAGAGCCGACGAAGTCTTTGCGCGCGGAGGCTGCTATCAAAGTCTCCGACTTAGCTGACGGCGTTCTTGATTTAGCTAGCCTCATTTGGAAGTTTAGCCTTAAGTCGCGGTGTGGAGTTCTTTTCATCAGTGTAAGCTGTCCGTCATCGGAAGCGCTGACGTGGTTCTTTCGGAAATTGAAGACCTTTGCCAATATCTACTCTTATCACAGTGATAACAAATATAGTACTTCATTTTATCTATCATCCGTTGTTAAAATCAAGAGATACTATGTCGCTTAAAAAGATTTGCGGTGAGGCTTCGGAAGCTCTAAGCCACAGATAGTATAACCGATAGGCCAGTGGCTATCAAGCCATCTAGTCAGCTGGGCCATTTCTAGTCAGCCAGCCAGCTAAGATCTGTAGATAAGTACGTTAATCAGCTGGATATATTCCAGTCAGCTGCTAACCAGCTGGAGCTGCATAGAAAAATTCTCGGTTTTTAGGGCAAAAGCCTAAAAACGTTGTTTGAATTTAGAGAAACAAGCCTTGATACCTCAAGGTCTTTAACGTATCTAGAGATTAGAAATGAAGATTATAAGCTTTAAAGACCATTTATTCTGTTTAAGTACCAGAATGTAATACCTGACCCAATGTAAGTAAGTGGCTCCTACCCGTTACTATAAAAACTATATACAGTATTTACCCAGCTAATTAGCAGCTGATTCCTTATTTGGCTTCAGTCATTCAGCTAGAAATTTGATACTCAGTTGGTCAGCCGGGAGAAAAGTTTCGGCCGATGACTGGCTGACTGGCTGACTGGCTTATCGGGCACTCTGGCTACAGCTCACTCACATTCCGACCCCTGAACCAGACGCAAAATCAGAAATATTTGGCGTGCAATTAACACCATAAACTCTTCCATCGCCCACATCGCCGGAGACTGGGTCAAGAAGAGAATTATCCGAACTGGTGGTTCTTGAAGGTGCTTGCCTGCTTGGCTGGAAGATCAGAATATGCGAGCAGACCAAGGAAAACGATCGGGTGTGCTGGCTGTCAGCTAGCTGATGGATCTTTTGTCGGCCGGCTCCCTGATCCATAAATTATTCATAGCTGGCTGACTGAAGATTGATARCCYAGCTTAAAGAACGGCTGATTTCCGGCTGGCCAATTGCCCACTCTGTTGGAAGCCAAGCCACGATTGAAAATACTGTACTCGTTGTTGCACAAGACTAGTRCTGGTGTTCATTAGGCTATATTAAGATTTCAAGTATACCTAAAACCAGCCTCGAAATTGGATGGGTGATGAACGGTCGTATGACTGCTGGGTAGATATGTGGATCCTACCTGACAAAACTTCTAACAAACATTCTCTTTGGGGCTGGAAAGCCTCATTCTATTTTCAGAAAACTTCATCTCTCGTCAGCTCCTATTGCTAGAGTGGATGAGTCGAGGCGATGCTCGACGCCGCTTCTCTACAGAAGGATTTGGTTTGTATGGGCACAACGGAGCGGGATCTAGATAATAAGCCAAAGGCAAAATGTCATTTCTTCTTCAGACTCATTTCTTTCTCGTGCTTTTCTCGCTGTTATGTCCTAAGCCCAAGATGGTTTTGCCTACGTTCCGAATGCATCTTGCGCTAGCAGCTGTCGTGCTGGCTTCGATCCTCCTTTTCTTTTGGCAGGAAATGGAAATTTCCCCTATTCATTTTCATCCGACAAGACTGAAGTTGCAGTCGCCGACAGACAAGATCGAAGATATTCCAAATATTGTACACTACGGTCAGAAATCTTYCCGTCTCCATGCCATTGCTATTAGCTAACTTCAAAAGTATGGGTTCATACATCTCCGAAGCCTTTGACCTTTGAGTTCGCCGACTTTCTCTCCATTTAYAGCTCTTAYCACACACTTTCCCCCGAAAAGATTTACCTTCACATCGATGCGCCGTCCTGGGTGCTCGCGGCCGCGAAAGAACCAAATGCCCCTCTTTGGACGCGACGAATTTTTGATCTCCCTTTTCTAAGTGTCAACCCCATYATCGCTCCTGAATATGTTAAGAATCGATTTCCGGAGAAGAAGTTAGGATACGTTCAGCATCGCTCGGACTTCGCGAGACCCGAGATCCTGCTCAAGTACGGAGGGATTTATATGGACTTRGATGTTTACGCTCTYAAGGATGTTACARCCTTGCGAACGGAAGGATACAATACTGTCTTAGGATACGTACCCGGTGGGCAAATCAATGTCGGCCCTATCCTGGCGACGAGGGATAGCAAAATAATGAAGAGATGGGGATACCTGATGGGGAAAGTCTATGATGGCGGATGGACAACACACAGYGTCGATCTCTTATCACAGCTGGCCGAGGCAGCCGTTCTTGAACAGAATCTYCAGACACTCGAAAGGAAGGCGAATGAGCAGATACAGCAGGAAGCTGGTATGGTATATGACGAGCTTCCTAGTACGGCAGAGCGAGATRTACGAGTGCTAGGCGTATCAGAGTTGAACGGACCTACCTCATGGGTTGCCGAAGAAGCCATAAAGCTGTACGCACCGCATCTTGAAACGCCGTCGTCCATGCCCTCGAGCATTCCRCCATCACCAGATGATAGCTGGATACATATTGACCAAGACCAAAAGGAGGAGTGGCAGTTGGATTTCTCACAAACTTATATGATGCACGCCTACGGTGTGGAAGATGCGGCGGATTATGGTGAAGAAGTCAACCTGCGGTCCGTTCTTAGCCGACAGAGCAACTTTGCGCGAGCGGTATGGCCAGCTGCCAGAGATGCGTTACTCAAAGGGCATCTGAAATGGGAAGATGTGAATGCAGAATCAGCTGATTCGTCAAAAGTGGGACACTGATTTGAGATTTCGTACCCTCGTAAATACTGTCCTGTAAGATAGTTGCTTCCAATTATACAGTATACGTACAACTACAACACGCGTACGGCACGCGAGGCTTACGAGGTGCAGAGCGAATGTAAGCTCACAATCCTGCAGCCCA
>QYSG01014702.1:0-20570 GCA_003988875.1 Lachnum nothofagi
CTTGGATGCCGTACGTCTCGGTGAGGAAATCAATTTTCTCTTGGGTACTGACTGTGCAGAATATCTAGCGCCAATCAGCAACTGTTTCTATAAGAAATATGAATAGCACGTACCTCCGCTCCAATTATTTTATTGATCTGAATAGCGGCAATGCCGACTCCGCCCGCGGCAGATTAGATCAGAACGGACTATGCATAAGTCATTAGTGTTCTGCGAGAGAACCTTGAAGGGAGACCCACCTTGTTCCCATCAAGTTTTGCAAGATCCTGCAGAACATAGAGCCCAGCACAGACGACGAAAGGCATTATCGCTACTTCCGCGTGGGTCAAGCTTGCGTTTCCAGGGACCGTGACACATAAATTCTCGTCGAGGACCATTCTCGTCGTGAAAGATCCTGTTTTACAGCCTATTACACGATCACCTACTCTCAGCGAGGTTACCTTCGAGCCAACACGCGTCACAAAGCTACAACTCTCGAGTCCATGGCCATCTACAATTGCTGGCAGATCAGTGATAATGCCCATAGCAATCAAGACATCCTTAAACATCAGTTAACATATTTGTTACATCCTGTCTGATTTGAACTACTGACCTTGAAGTTGAGTCCTACAGCTTCACTCTACATCCGGGCTCATATCTGCCTCATGGCTCCGTTAGCTGAACTCGTGGAACACCTCCGGCACCATTGCCAAGGCATTCTCGTTAAACGAGTCTAGCTTGAACGTGCCGAAGTCTATCTGCCTCTCTGTACGACACACACGAGAAACGCCAATGATGAGTGCATATCTGGGATCCCGGCAGTTGACTTGGCAAGCTCCAGTCACCCAAAGAATACCGAAGTGATTCTCTCCAGGTTCCTTGACACGATCAACTACGCTGATAAACCATTGGGCCGGCCTTGGTTGCCAAATAGAGAAACGGACGACCTAAGTCTAACAAAGATATGGCGTCCTGCTCACTAGGAGGAAGGCCGACCGGTGGAATGCTGCGGGTTGGGGGTCCCGTCCTCGCTATCTTGGGGTATGTGTACAGAGCGGGGAGGAAGAGGCAAAAAGCGTTGGAGGAACACGGAGAAATTGAAAGTGGAGGTAGAAGTGGAGGTAGAGTGGCATCTGAAAATCCAATGACAGGCTAGTACATAGCTCAGGAAAGGGTGCACTGTTCATCTCGGTGGACAAGTGATTTCGGATTGCCTACAGCTCAGCAAGAACTCGAATAAGCGCGTTCATTTCCATGCCCCCCAAATTTTCATCACCACATCCCGAATCCCGACACTCATCCCTCTCACAGGCTCACTTCTTCTCCTTCGGCTTCGGCTCAAAGCGCCTATAGCTGACATTCTTCGGCACCGCGCCCTCCTTCCTATAGTTCTCCAGCCTTCGGGGGTAGTGGCCCAGAGGGTGGGGCCGAAGCCTTCGAATGAGCTGGCGAGGAATTGGGCTTCTGCGTGGGGTTTGCCGCCTTTGATGAGGAGGGCGGTGAGCCAGAGGCGGCAGTCGGCGTTGGACCAGGTCCACTGGGGGGTGCTGGAGGCGGTGATGTCGGTAGACTCGGTGGGTGACTTCGTATCGAGAGGTGGGGATGGGGATGAGGATGAGGAGTAGGGTGGTGGGATGTCTTTCTTTGGGGTGGGCTTCTTTCCAGAAGAGGTCTTTGATAGAGTGGTGCCCATTTTGCTAGTGGTGTTGGCTATGTGCCGCGGGGCTGCTAGGGTTTGTGACGGAAGGTTCTGAAGAAGGGCCTGAGGGCTGAATTTATATACGTGGAGCCATCCAGTGGAGCCGTCGGGTATCTGGGAATGAAGTTCTGCTGATTGAATGAGCATTGGTCATGTTGGCTTGGACTTAGGATGATAACGGACAAAAATGGTTGGCACAATTCACAGCCCTGGACACTGGTTTGGATTCGATCAACTAGTATCGTGCCTGCGTTCTTAAGCTGCAGCAAGAATGTGTGAATTCTATGCGTAGTTCCTCAATTTGACAGAGCCACCAAGTCTTTCTACCATTTGAGCATGAAGGGTCCATGGTTAGGACCTGGCAATATCAACGAGTTCGGGAAAATGGTGGACAGTTAGCGAGCCGCCCCTTCTTCGGGAAAGAGAGCATTGAGAGTTCTCACCAAGTTTAGCAATAGCTCTCACAATAGAATCACTGATCTGTAGACTCACTTATAGGGCAGAAGAGTCACGCTAATAAAAATTCATAGTCCTCGTGTAAAACTGAGGAATAGTGTCGATTGACTCGCAGCCATAAAGTAAGAGCTCGGAAGCATAACACTAGGCTGGCTCCCTCCAACAGCACCAGAAAATTAAATGCAAAGTCTCCCATTCAACCAACACCAGACACGCCCAACTTCTGATTCCCAGCCCCTTGAAAGTGCTTAACCGTAATCTCATGCGCCTTGACGTGCTGCTACAAAACACTAAAAAGCATCACCGCATTACCTTTATCTCCAGCTATGGTCTGCCAGCCTTGRTATGTCGTGCACCAAAGGTTTGGGGCCATATCTTGTGAATGTACGCGTTTGCTTTTCAGCTTCGCGCGGGGATTTACCACCTTTTCAAAGGAGAAGTAAAATCCAGAGCTGGCATTTGGTATTAGACTAGGATTGCTGGGAGATACCAATAGTGGTGATGGCGGGATGAAGGTTATCTATGCCTGAGGGGTATGGTGGAGGTGAGGTTTTGCGAGGCAGTCTTTCKGTCGTTTTTCTCGSAGACTTTTGACAACGCAGTGCCCAATTTGCTCGTTGTGGGCTTGGAGGCTCATTTTGAGTGTTTTGGAGGAGCCCGTGTSTCGAAGTATGTCTTGAGGTTGAACTYTTCCCAAAGATTGAGGAGAATGGCAGGCTTTCGGATCCGATGTATGCGCTTCAAGCGCGCTGATTCCCGTTGGAATGTGTGAATGTGAATTGAAATTGCGGGTTATCGAAGGGACAGTTGTCGGGGTAGTTTGAGGACGATTTGATCAGAGAATAGATAGATAAATAGCTTRGCACAACTCACACTGGGTATGCCTTGCAATTTTACTTCCACTAYCTACTGATACCAGCTTATATCTGCGCCTTCTTTGACTGGTATGGCGTGAATGACACCCCCTCAGGCACAGCCCCTCCTGCTCTGYAATATTGCTGCAAGATGCTGCAAAGTGTCCGCCGCGTTCCCATTGTCGCCGGCTAGATTCRGAGTATGGTGGAGGTAAGGAGTCCGCCCCTTGGTYCARCTGTGGTGTAATGGTCTTAGACGCAGTGGTRCCCATTTTGCTACTGTTTGAAGTTTTCCAAATGGTAAATTATACATGCTAAAATACGCTAATGGGGCTGTTAGCTGGGAACTCTAGATGGTTTATGTGTGACCAGTTGTCCGTATTGGGAGTCTAATACTATTTGCACACTGGYGGGAAAACTTTGGACACTGTATTTCTACTTATAGCCTCTTATTTTGAACTTCCAAATCCACAAGTGCACTTCCTTGGATCTCTATCCTTCTTGTAATGTACACTTGAATTTCTATCCCCACAAGCGCACTTCTTCCCATCTTTCTTCTTGTAATGTTTGATGCTCACTGTGCTCGGAACGGCGCCGTTCTCTTTCCTCTTTTCTAACAATATCGAATAGATAGCAGCTCCATTCCTATGGCCTGCAAGTTCTGTCCACCGAGCATAGTCGTCCAGCCATAGATTCGGCCCAAAGCCTTCAAAACCGCTTGAAATGTACAAAGCGTTCCATTCCGACTTCCCGCCCATTTCAGTCAAYAAGGCGAAGATCCATTGGCGGCACTGGGCGTTACTCCATTTCCATTGAGGAGTGGACGAGGCAGTGATRGCTGGAGGGGTTRTGCCGGCTTTTGCTTCCGAGTATGGTGGAGGTGATGCTTCTTCTGGAGCGATTTCTTGTTTCTTCACCTTTGCTAGAGTGGTCTTTGATGCAGTGATGCCCATTTCACTGGCTATGTTGGCTGTGTCGACGGYTGGGATATTTTGGGAYGATTGGCAATTACCGAATGTCGAAGTAAGKGTRGGATTGTGGGGGAAATACATTTATACACCCAAGGTCGCACTAATAAGCCACTAGCGTAAGGGAACAAGCACCATAGACAATTGAGTGATTGGCTTCTGGGGTCACAAGGTGCTTTGGCAATGGTCCAGCAGGTTTACATTATCAGCAGAAGAGTGCTGAATTTGAGCGTATACCATGCGTCTATTCCTAGCTCCATACACGTTGCTCTAACCCTGCAAGCTCACAGTTTCTRGTTCTTRATTCTGTAATGTGGAAAGCTGACATTTTACAGTACCGCCCCCTTTTCGTAATTTAATCTCAGCAATATGCTATRAATAACACTCCCAGCTTGYTCGCCGGCTAACTTCCACCACTAGTTCCCGCTGTTCGACCAYAAATTTGGGYCGAATCCTTCGAAGCCTCTTGATATTAAGTGGCCGTCGGACTTAGACTTGTTAGTTCTTTCAGTGAGAATAGCGAAAATCCAGTCGCGGCATTGGGCATTGGTCCAGGTCTACTAAGGGATCGAAAAGGCGGTAAATTTTGGGGATAAGATATGATTCTTTTGGTAAGAATGTGTTCRTTGCAAAGTACGGCGGTGGCAGTGAGGCTTATTGTTYTGATCCAGATGCGCCCATTTTGCGAAGATCTCTCGAAGGCTGAAGGATCAATGATGTTTGAAATTTTACGAAGTTGGTGGTAGAAAAAAARGCAAATGCTGAGAA
Source organism: Lachnum nothofagi (assembly GCA_003988875.1). NCBI lineage: Eukaryota > Fungi > Ascomycota > Leotiomycetes > Helotiales > Lachnaceae > Lachnum > Lachnum nothofagi. Next base: position 4,725 of record QYSG01014702.1, read on the forward strand.
GTGGATATTGTGTCAGAGCTYCGTTTTATAACCTAGAGCKTTCTTCGCTTCAGTAGYTTCAAATAATAGCGTGATGCTACTCATATGACTGTAGCTCCTCCATCTACGAAGCAAGTTTGGAACGCTAGGCGAAATTACCAAACCCAGAGTGCCCGTCACGCGACTTTCTTCAGTAGAGAGCCTAAGACCTCACACTGAAGAGCAAYCCRGTCAATGAAAGTTCCCTGAATGCCATCCATATAACTCCTCCTTCACCTCTCGCCCTTATAATGCATGTGATTGTGGAAYCCTCAAATTACGAGGCCAGACCCCTTCCTCGTGTATTTTCTGTGCGAGTATCGAATGAATAGTATCCCCATTCTCCACGCCCACCAGTTGTCGCCATTTGCTTGCTGTAGTGAGCCACAAGCCTGGCCCAAATCTCCTGAAGCTACGGGCCAGTTGCCTCGCTTTAGTTGGACTTTCACCCCCTTTCTTGATAAGCACTTCGGCAATCCAAGACCGGCATTGGGCGTTATCCCAGTCGAATTGTGGTGTGGAAGAAGCATGTATCTGTTCAGAAAAACTAAAGGAAGATGCTAGTGGCTCGTCCCTCTTGGGTTGGCCGCGGCATAAGCCAACAGAACGCATGTTATAAGAGATCTTTTGTGTTGTGACGGCCTATCGGTGGTGCAGTATGGTTGTTTCCAGGGTAAAGGAGCAAAGAAGGTGCTGGAAGTTGTTAGAATTCCAAACGGAGATGAAATAAAATCTGTTGCATGYTATTCACGATACGAACATTGGACTTAGAGCAAGTTTGGAACGCTAGGAGAGAACTAACGTCATCCAAATGACATCGAACTTGAAGTGGACCATCGTATCATTTTACGAGAATATTTTGATCCGCTCGAGGCTGCCTCATAAAACCAGTGCGGATCATGAATTGATTGTTTATGCCCGAGTGGTCTGACCAAGACCCTTGAGGGYTTCTTTGTGTTCTCTGTGACGAAAAAGCCATCCCCTTCCCTCACTGCTTAGGCTGATGATTGAACACCGTTACCGACTGGGGCACAGCACCTTCTGCCCTATAATAAAGTCCCAAGATCGCGAAAATACAATTCCCGTTCCCGTCCCCAAACCAAAATCTCCACCTCTGATTCTGAGTGGTCCATAGTGCAGGTCCKGAACCTTTGAATTTCTTYGCCAGTACTCCTGCAGCTTCTTCGGTTTTTCCTCCTTTGACCAACATGGCTGTGATCCAGACGCGGCATTGGGTGTTGTCCCATTCCCACTGCGGTATTGTTGAGGCATTTACCACTCCGGGGATCAGCAATGAGTGTGTGGATGCGGTTTTCTCGTCAATCCGCCGATACGTTTTTGAAGAAGAGGTGCCCATATTGTACAGTTCTTCATAGCCTGTTAAGATTRTGGAAGATTCAGTCGAAGTGCAGCGCACAAGAAACGGCTCTGACGAATTTTGTTTGCAGCAAAGATTAGATTTTGAAACGAGAATTTTCGTATYCCGGGCGAGTGTAATCGTAGAATAATGATATGGTACTCGTCATATATGGTGAAGTCACGTCGCATAAGCTTGGAACGCTAGATTAGACTCCCATATCACACGGGACTGTCATATAACGGCCCRCTTCAGTCTCCCACTAGGTCTGTAATCCAACAGAAGCAAATTGGTCTTATTATTTCAAGAATATGGATCTCGCATTTGAGTCCGGCAACGCCTAGTCGAAAAGGAAAAAGAAGACGGTAAGCCAAAAGAAAAACACATTCCTTCCTCATCAGCTCTCATTCCCGCAAAAGCCAAAGACAGATTTTGCTAGTGATGATCGACTTGTTCTCCAATTATTTACCATCGGGATCGATTCATTTGTACCGGTAGTACGGAATAATGATTTCAGAAGGGACAGCTCCATTTTTGTCCCTACAATCCCGTAAATTGCGGACCCAATTCCCACCCTTGCGGACTTGCGCTATTCTAAGTCGTGAGAAATAATGTTGGCCAGAAGCCTTTAATTTTGCTGCTAAGATCTCCGCTTCCTTTTCTTCAGGTTTGTGTGTTCGATAAGCACTTCGGTGAGCTATTCGCAGCATTGTGCATTATTCCATTTCTACTGYGAGTCGATCTACCTTAGAAACAATGAATGATATGAAGATATTTATGTCAGTTTCGAGCACTACAACGCTTCCCACTTGATATTGGAGAAGAGACCCACCCCACTGTAAGCTAAGAAACTAATCATAGTCACATATAGGCCAGGGCCAGTCAAGTAGGGGCTAGTTCCAATTGCTCACATCACGCGGGCGAGATTCTACTATCTACCAGACTCGTAGTCGACATTCTCACGGAAAATGATTGAAGTCCATGTACCGCATATGCAATGCTCCTGAAGTCATATATTCCTAATGACTATCCGTAAACGCCTCTCAAATCAGAAGTCAAACCTAAATCCCATGTTCAATGCCATCTTCCCTGATCTAATAAATACGACGCGAAAAATGGATTTCCGGGGGCACGGCTCCTTCCTTGACACTGTGGCGATTAGTCTTTCGGCTAAGTACTCTTAGCGCAGATCTCTTAATAATTTACTGCCCACAAAAACAGTTCTGCATTTTAATAATTAATCTAATAATAACTGCTTTTACTTTTTATTAAAATACTTATTTTAATTATATGCTAATATAACGCTTATGAATATTTATTTTTTATAGATTATAAACCCGGTTCAATACTTTTTCGCTATCTAACGTTAAAGCAAACTTTGCGTTTTTTTTGCATTAAAAGCATTTTTTTTATGTTTTTTTTAAACTTTGAATTTTAAAATTATTTTTATATTTGCTTTATTTTTTTTGCAAATAAAAATCTAATTATTTTTAATGATTTTTTTTATTAATATTAGGTAATAATTTATTTATCAAATTTTCTAGCTTTTTTTTCGTTAATAATAATTTTAAAAGTTTTAAATTTAAGAGTAATAAAAGCCTTGATTTTTAAAGTAATAAAAATTTTTAAAAAGATTTCCAAAACCTTAATAATATTATTAAATATCCAAGTTTATTATTTAATTTGTTTTTTTTTGTACTTTTTGATAAAATCTAGTAGTAAATTAAAGCCGTTATTAAATCAATCTCTTTATACTTTTTTATATATAACCTATTCTTTAATCTTATTAAAATTTTATTTTTTAGATTTTTTAAAATTGAAACCTTATTTTTTTATATTTTTGATATATTAAATTTTTTGAATAATACATTGTATATATTTTTTTCGTAATTATTTTTATTATTATTTAATATAGCAGATTTTAGTAATGGTTTTTTTTTATAAATGCAAAAAAAGCATAGGTTTAAAGGAATAAAAAATTATTAAATATAAAAGCCTAAAATGGTTATAATTTTTGAAGCAAATAACCTTAAGTATTATATTAATTCTAAAATTTTAAAATTTATATAAATTAATAAATTTAATAAAAAGACTTTTGCAAAAACAATTAATAAATAAATAAAATAAAAAATAAATAATACTAAAGTTTATATAACTATTATTTTAAATTATAGTCCCATTTTTAAAAAATATATTATAAACAAAAAAACAACCATTAAAATATAATTTAAATTTAAAATTTAATATGAAGGCTTAAAAGCTACATTTTAATATAATATTATTATAAAGTATATTAATGTTAAATATAATGATTATAAGATATTGGAAACGTTTATTATTACTTTTCAAAGCTATATTAAAAAGTTTAAAAACTTTAAAATTTCTTTTTTAACCGTTTAGCACCCGCATATATTTATAGCGGCTCTAGCGTCGTCCTTTTTTATTTAAACTAAATATTAATAATTTCTTATTTATAAAAAATCAATAGCTTAATTTTTTAAATAATTTATTATTAATATTATTAATAAGGCTTATAATAAAAAAAAAAACTTTATTAAAGATAAAATTTTTTATAGTAAAAAACCCATTAAAAATAAAAAGTTTAAAAATAAAAATAATATTAAAAGCAAAAATAAAAATAAAAATAAAAATTCTAAGTTTATTAAGTTTTATTTTTATTATAAAAAGCTTAATTTTTATTATATTTTTAACAAATACTTTAAAATAAATTATAAATTACACAAGGAATATGAATTTAGAATTGGCCTTAAATTTATTTTTTAGGATTAAAGGCAAATTAAAACTTTTTCTAAAAAAAGTACTTAAAAGTCTAATGATAAAGGTCTAAGCATAGAATTTGCTATTTAAAGAAACTATATTTTTATAGCTTATTATTAATTTTTTCAAAATGAAATTAATTTATTTAATATTAAATCTTATATTAATCTAAATATTGAAAATAACCTCAAAATCTTTACTTCTATTATTTAATATATTGCTAAAGCTTATTCTTTTATAGCTCGCAACCGCTTCCTTGCAAACAATAGCGCTTCAAAATATATTTATAATAATTTATTATGCTTTTAAAATTACAAATTTATTTTTTATTTTTCCATTATAAATACTATAAATGGTCCAATTTGCCTTTTAAAATTAGGAACTATAGTAATTTAAGCTTATCTATAAAATAGTTTAATTAAAAAGTTTATTTTAAATGATATATTATATTTATTTTATTGTTTTATTAATTTTTTTTTAAAATAAAAGCTTTTTAATATTAAAAGTAATATTATTAAAAAATACTTTTAAAGCCAACTAAATAAAAAAGGAAATGTTTATGAATTAGTTGTTTTTTAAAACCTTTTTATTATTAAAAACAATTTATATTATTTATATTTTATAATATAATTTTAGTTTTTTATTATTATAAAAATTAATATTAAATTAATTTATTAATAATTTGAATATATTGGCTTTAAGATTATTTATACCACAAAAGGAAAGATTTAAGATATAGATTTTATTAATATTAATAATTCCATAGAAACTATTCGTTTTTATAACCTTTATAAATATAATTAATTTATTAAATTAATTAATAAAAAATCTTAATATTATAAAATTAAAATTAACGCTAAAATTTATATTAATTTATTTATAATTATTTTAATTAAAGTAGAAAACTTTAACTATAAAGTTCTATTTACTAACAATGCTTTTCGCACTTATTATCTTTATTTTTTTATTTATAAAAATAAAACTTTTAAATCCACAAAAAATTACGCTAAATATACCAAAATTTAATAAGATATTAATATTTTTAATTAATACTTCAATAATAGTACAGAATATTCTCCTAAATAAATAAAAGAGTTTACTAAAGAAATAAATTAATAAATTAAGACTTTTATTTTATATAATTTTTATTAAAACGAAGTTTTTAAGCATAATATTTAAATTCTAATAAAAAAATTTCATACTATTATAATCAATAAAAATATTCTAAAGTTTTTATAGTTAAAAATTATTTAAATTATAGTTTATATTATTAATTATATTTTTATTAATACTATTAATAAGGTTATTTTTTAGCAATATTTTATAAATTAAATCCATTTTGATGAATTTTTTTATATACTTTTTGTTATTTATTTATAAGTTTTAAAAAACAAAGTTTATATTTTAATTAAAAAAAAACATTGAATTATTTTTTGTAAAATGCTCTTTTATACCAAAATTAATATCCTTATTGGTTATAAAAGCAATAGTATTTATTGTATTTATATGTTTAGCTACTTAAATCTAATTTTTAATAAAATTGTTCGGTTTTTTTATATATGTTTTAATAAAGGAGGAAATGTTATTCAACTTTTTAAAAATAATCTTAACTTTAGATTTAAAAAAGCAAAAAAAAAAAAAAAAAACTTTAAACTTTAATTACTTGATTTATTTTTTATTTTTACTATCAAAAAAAATAACTACCTTTTTAAAGGTTAATCTATTAATAATAAAATTAAAGATTCTAATAAACCTTAAAATATAAATTTTTAAAATTAACCTAAACCTAAAAATTATTTAATTAAATTTAAAAATAAAATTATTATTTTTATTTTTAAATTCAATTATGTTATTTAATTTTAAACTAAAGATTTTGTTTAAGTTATTTATAATAATAAATACTAATTAGGATTTTAGTAGTTTCGTTGAAAATATTATTATGTTTTTATGGCCGCCGTGGACTTTAATTTAAGTAAGAATTCTAATACAATTAAGAAGGCTTTAGCTTGCCTTAATAAAGTTAAATGAAAAGCCGCTGTTTTATACAAATATCGATCTTTTAATAGGAAAAAGACCTAGACTTTCATAAAAAAAAGCATACTTCCTCTACTAGCCAGGGTACTTTTAGAACATTTTGTTTTCAAAATTAAAAAAAATAAAAATAATAATATTTTTAAATATAAAATATAATAAATAATAAAAAATTATTTTTAATATAAAGGAATCGATTACAAAGAAACCTTTGTAAATATTATTAAAAAATCAATTTAGAAAATAATCTTTATAATTACTATTATAAAAAACTAGAAATTAAACTAAATAAATATTTTAATAGTATTTTTTAATTTTATTATTAATGGCAATATTTATCTTTAAACGCCTTTTGGCTAAATTAAACATAATAAACGTTGCTTTATTCACAATAATGTCTATAAACTTAACAAGGTTTTTTATAGATTAAAATAATCATTATATTTATAGCAATTTTATATTAAAAAGACTTTTAAATCCTTTGGATTTAAATATTTTAATAAAAATAATTATATTTTTATTAATTATAATATTAAAATTATTATTATTATTTATATTAATAATTTTTTAATTATTGGCTTTAATTACATAGCTATTAATATTTTTAAAATAAATCTTTAAAAAAAATTTAAAATGGAAAATATAAATATTATATAATATTTTGTCAATATTTATATTATATATAATTAAAAAAAAAAAACTTTTTTTTTTTGCTAAAATACCTATATTAAAAAGTTATTTAATAAATATAATATAAACAACTATTATCCTATTTTTATTTCTATAGATACAAATGCCAAAACTATTTTTATTTCTTTTAAAAAAATAACTTTATTTAATAATTATTTATTTTATTAATTTATAATTAGTTTTTTTATTTATTTTGCTATTTATATGCGCTTTAATATTACTTTTAATATTAGTGTTTTATTATGCTTTTTCTTTAACCCTTTATCCGCGTATTTAAAAACAGCTTATCGAGTATTTCAGTATTTTATAAAAACTATACTTTTTGTTTTAATATTTAAGGAAAAGTTTTAAAACAATGAAACTTAGTTAATTAACTTTATTAATTTTAATTATATAAATTATATTAATATTAAATTTTTTATAAATATTTTTATATTTTTATTAATTAATTATACTTTTATATAAATATTTAAAAAACAAATTTTTATAGTTTTATTAAACTCCAAATTTAAGTATTATATTTTAAAAAAAAGAAGTTATTAAATTATATAGATTCGCTAAATTCTTTTTAAATTTAAATATAGATTTAATAATATTAAAAATGTAGTTTTATTTTGCAATAATATTAATGCTTTTTTTTTAGCTAAAAATCCTAAGTTCTATATTAGGATTAAGTATATTAAAATTTAATAATATTAGATTAAAAATGCTATTATAAATAAGTTTATTAATCTTTGATATGTTATCATTACTAACAATGTAGTAAATAACTTTATTAAATCTTTTTTTAAGCTAGCATTTAACAAATTCGTTTATTAATTAAGTTTACAAATACTAAAAATATAGAATTAAGAAGTATACTAATAACTAAAAAATAATAAACTCAAAACTAAGGAATGTATAGTAATTAGTTTTTTGGCTAAGTATTTTTAACATAAATCTTTTAATAATTTGCTGCCTATAAAGACAACTCTGCATTTTAATAATTAATCTAATAACAATTGCTTTTACCCTTTATTAAAATGCCTACTTTAATCGTACGCTAGTATGACGCCTACGAATATCTATCCTCTATAGACACCGAGCTCCATAAGTAGACCGTAGATTGCATTTCCCAAGTCYGTGCCCAGAAGACGGCTCCATTGATAATCTCTCGTCAAGTACATGGCTGGACCAAACCCCTCAAACTTAGCTGCCAGCTTCTGTGAGGCAGCTCGAGTCTTGTCTGTATTTTCGATGATGACTTCGGTAAGCCATTCACGGCACTGTGCGTTGTTCCATTTCCACTGCGGAATAGAGGACGCTGTGATTTCGGGACCGAAATGAGGCTTCTCGTATGGTGGCGGCGAGATATCGCCTTCGCTTTTTCGCTGACGCTGTTTTGATGCTGTGATGCCCATTTTCCTTGRTAGAGTGCTGGGATGGGAGGCTCAGCGTGGGTTCCGTGGTGATTTAGAATTCAGAAGCTCATTTGGCGTTATATATAAAAAAAGACTGGCGCACTAGCGGGGCAACTCGCATCAAGCAGAGACGGCTGTACCGGACTTRGCTCTCTTCAGATCTGTCGTGAATTGTCTCCAGCTATGCAGCCTGTATTCACGGCGAACTTCAATCACATTGAATGTCTCATGGCAGATTCTGAAATGCCTCAAGGTAGAGCCATCATTGCATAGGCTTCTAATCAAGAATCTAGAATGCCATTTCATGAATACATAGTCTTCCATGTAAATTAACTTTGATTCGTTGTCATGTAATAATGTGAAATCTAAAACTCTTTTGCCGATGAAACATCTTTACAAGACTACCACAGCCACAATCCCGTCTTCTGTTCCAAGAATAGTGCAGAAATCTTTGAAATTTTTTGGGCATAGATTTGGGCAAGCAAATTCCCGCCATTGAAGTCTGCTGTTACTCTTTTCGATTCTTGGGGTGGCAAGTTGTATTTGAAGACGAATAGATTTGTCACAAAAGCGCATAAATGAGACCCAAGGGATTTTTGAGTGCGAAAATCTGATAAGAATCCTCAAATCTCAATAGCTAACGATGTTAAGTTCTTCTCTAGCCTTGGGGTCTTGGAACTTGAYGCGGAGCTATTGAGGGGAATATTTCGCGATGATAGTGATGAGACTCGAGACATTCTAAACTTCTATAATTTAGTGCCCAGAATGACTAGTGAATAACAAGAGCAGATTTGAGAAATACTTAGCCTTTTGATCATTGTGAAAGAGAAGGCCACTCGGTGGGTCATATCTAAAGTCACGCGTGCCCACTAGGCCTAGTTGACGTAGCCCTAAGATACATACTTAATAACGGATGATCTTTCTTTATTTCTATTCTTGAAGGTTATCATTTCACACAAAATGTGTTCCCAAGCAGCAACTCGACTTTTGAAATGGGCTCTCAAAGAGCTAGAGAAGAAGGAAAAGCTGTCCGAGGTATCGAGAAATACCGCTCCCCCACCAACGTACGAAGACTCTCAAAATATAAAGTTTCAGGCAGACACTACGCCAATCGCAACAGTCGAAGCACCATCGGTCGAGCGCCAATCATACCAACAGCTAGGAGCYGAAGAAATCTTAGCAATCAAGGCTACTGATACTCCTCAGTGGCGTTGGACAAATGCTCAATGCAAGAAATGGTTGACAGAGGTCTTCGTGTATTTCTGTGGAAGGGAGAGAAATACGGCAATTGAATCGGCTGATAGATTTGAGGGGTTTGGTTCCTYATTATACATGAATACCTTTAAAGCTTGGAATGAGACGTTTGGGGCCGATGGGACGGCAATCTACGCTTTATTGCTGCAATTGGAAGACGGGGCTTTGCCGAGGGGCATAAGTATTCCTCGGGAAGATCAATGAGATATGGCCTGCAATATGTACTAGACCTAAAGCTTCACTAGAGGAAGTAGAGTCATGAGGAGGAGAGAATTTCAGAAATGGTTAAGAAGAAACTGAAAAAGTTAGGCYCCACAACAGCGGCATGTGGGCTCAACCCCCAGTTGGAAGATGATCTATTATAATGGCAACTGTCCCGCCTAATCTGCTTTTATTAATAGGGATTGGGTCTAGAAGCTCCAAAACAATAGTTATGTGGAGAAAAGAGGACACTGGAATGCGTCAAGAAGAGTCATAGAAGTCTGAATGGAAACGAATTCAGACTAAATACCCAAAGGCAGAGCACGCGTTGCTATATGTTCCGGATGACTTGATAAATAAGCTATATCCATGAATCTTTGAATTTGRCACCTAGAGGTAAGCCCTAACTCACTGGCTACACCTTCATTGGTCAAGTAAGGCACTCGTGAACCTAGTTGGCTCATGAATGAACTAGCCAGATTCATGAATTTAGTATATCAACGGTCACCCGGAACATATAACATTTATCATAATCCCTCGTAATACAAAATGGTCATTTGAAATATTCCTCATTTCCAATCGATAAACCTACCCCTATCATTGTCTCGCAAATCTTGACAGGATGTCCATTCCAAGACTCCGAGCGTCTGCCAGACAGGAYGCGGCGCCTCCACCGTAYGAACCCACCCGTACCGAATTGCTGCAGAGGTTCGGAACGACTGTACGAACTGGAACACTCATCGACATCGACATTGAAAGTGGCTCCAGGCCACAAGAGCCGGTCAGGATTCAGGCATCCGACACTCCACAATGGCGATGGAGCACGCTACAGTGCCGAGAATGGCTAACGGAAGTCTTCATAACGTATTGTAACCGGACATGCCGGGATGCAGAGAGGACTGCGAGAGAGTATCGCGGCTTTGGCCCAGGTCTCTAGATCAAGTCATGTGAGAACTGGGCTGCGTGGCTAGGAGAGGGGGGGTAGTCCATTCATGCGTTGTTGGTAGAGACGCGAGGGCGTGAGGGTGCGGTGCCGAAGAAACCCGCAAATTAGAAGGATCCGTTTACAATGTCAAGTTGCAACATTCTGGTARTACTTTTGTTTCATCAGCGATCTAGAACAGGTCTCTGATGGCGGCAAAACTGAGAAACTACCAGTTCATAACATTGATCAGAGTTCATAACTCGGTGCAAATAACCATACGTGGTCATCAAAAGGGACTTATAAGGCTCATTTCTGGAACACTAGAGGAGCTAGCGCGAAAGTGACATCGGGAGCCTTCCCGGCTTTGGTTTAAGTGCAACACTATCACTAAATCTCTCTCACACACAGAGATAATCTCCATGACTTCATCCTTCAGCTCTCAAAAAACGCCAGCTTCGATGACCCTTGAGCATTCGTTCAACTTTCACCTTCGACGAAACGAGAAGATGCCGATCAGACATGGGATGATATGCTGGATGATAATGGCCACTTGGTCTTCTGCTGAATATTGAGCATGAGAAACGCTGCGGGTGGGCTTCCGGAGGGCAGTCGTTTTGCCTCCGACCCCGAAGAAGGGAGCGCAGACTCTCCTGGCCAAGAGATGATATCAGCGAAATATGAGGCTTTGCTCGCAAGACACGAGTCGTTAATGGCAAAGCAAGAGGGCTTACTCCAGAAGAACGAAGCTTTGCTCGAGAAGAATGCTGCCTTGATAGAGAAGAATAAGTCCAAGCAGAAGCAGCTTGCAGCATTTAACAGGTGGTTCGCAAGTCCAAATGCTGAGAACGATTTGGAGACCGAGGAAGGAGCATCTGAGAATATAGAGGAGGACAGGTCCGAAGAAGGGAGTTTTGAAGTGGAATTTTCAATTCTCGACGAGCCAGACACAAAGAGTTCTGAAGGGACTCTGTGATCCTGACTGGTCTGTTCGTTGACTCACATGAGCATTCGTAGATAATTGAGAGAAGTTGAGACTTTGAGATGAAAGAAAATACGGCAAGGGTTCCAGGGCAGAGTGATCATGATGCTTCAAAGTAATGCTTCAGTGAGACGCTTCAATCTTGACGAACCAATGATGCGCTAGAGAAATCATGGCATCATTCCCTTCCCAATACGCATACACTACCAGCCTAGTCATACTCCTGACAAGCGGCAGCTAAGACCTAGAGACAGAGCTACTTTAGGCTTGCTGATCCCTGCATCTTCATTGTACGCCTCAAGCTCAGATATCACACGTCTTCCGTTAAGATTTCAAGATGTTGGCTTTTAAAAGAAAATCCCTCAAGCGCTCCGCGGAGCCCGAGCCGGAACCCCAGCCCAGTACAAAGCCACATGGACGGTCCTGCGGATGCGGCCCCAAAATCTGCTCGGGGAGCATTCCTCAAAGCAAATGGAGCAACAGGGAATGCCGTGAGTGGTTGACCGAGATTTTCATCGACTACTTCGATACGAACCGGGTAGTCGCCGCAGAGGTTGCATGTGAATTCAGAGGCTTCGGAGCAGGTCTGTACGGGACAACGAGGGAAGAGTGGTTCAAGATGTTGGGCGATGAAGGCCATTCTATCTTCCACATGTTGGCTGAGATGCATAACGTTGCTTCGGCGTCTGATGAGGGAGAGAGGCCGGCGAAGCGCCAGAAACGTGAAGAAGCGCCCACGGAGTACGAAGAGCTGCTTGCCAAGCACAAAGACCTGATGGCTAAACATGAGGCCCTACTTGAGACTTATGGCGAGAGGCTCAGCAACCAAGACAGAAAGCTGGAAAATCACACGGAGACGATCTTTAACCAAGATTTATGGCTTACCGACAATGAGAGACGGCTTTCTGACGTTGAAGAAAGAGAGCGTGCTGACAACGAGAAACAGCTTGCCAATCACGASAGGCAATTTGCTCTTATTGCGAGAATTAACAACGATAATAAACGGCTTATCTACGACGCGACACAGATTGCCAACAATGAGAGACAGATTGCCGTCAATGAGAAGCAGATTGCCGACCTTAAGAAACAGCTTGCCAGCCATGGGAAGGAGCACGAACACCATCATGGAGCTATCTCGGGCATCCATGGAACCATCACGGACCACGCCCTGCAACTCGCAGAGCACCAGGAACAGCTCACCGCGCACTTGAAAGATCTGAAAAATATCGCCTATGACCTCACAGCCCTCACTGAACAGCGTTTCGAAAACGAGGACGACGGCAGGACACGGTCATGGCGATAGTGAATGTGAACGGCAAATCTTCGGCGAGGCTAAGCTTAATCGCGAGAACAACCATTCGACATCAGACGACTCTTCAAATATACCTAATCCGACAAATCCTCGTTCTAGCCCTTATCTTGGCCCAACAAGTCCTCGTTACAGCTCGAGGAGTCCTTTCAGCCCGCCGAGTCTCCGCTGGGACCAAGAAGACCCATATGGCTCTGGCAGTCTTCTCAAAGCATCTTCTCCTCTGCGGRAATACGACCAGAACGACGGTAAAGGGAATGCTTCCAGTTACCGTGGATTCGAGTCATCCGACCCCGAAGACAGTTTTTCAGGGGGAGTCAGCCCGAGGGTTTCTTCATCAGGGCTCGACCCACAGTCTACGGAGGACGAAGACTCCGAAGACTCTAATAGCACCATCTACAACCGTCCTCACCCAGAAGCCTTAGCGGGTCCAGCGCGCTCAAAGACTCAGGTCTACCGAGTCTACCGGAGAGCTTCGGGCGTCTCATTCGATTGTCTAACTGACAAGTTTTATCCTGCGGCTTATTTTGCAGCCAAAAAACGAGAAGRAAAAACTGGATTGCAACCAAATATGCACAATTCCTTAGCYCTTAGATAGCCTTTTCCTCAATTGACAAATTGTTCCAAGTGATGTGTGTAACGATAGAATCACGTGAAAGATAAATCGTAGCATCATACCGACTTTTCTAATACGCTTGCAGGAGAAATGACCATGACCATGGTCTAGTAGGTGTCAAGGCGGGAACTAGGACTTAGGTGCCACGCTATGATACATAGACATCCACGCCGTAAAACTACSCWCAAAAACTTCATTCYACCAAGCCCAACCGCGAGAACAAGAAACATGGGGTTTTTTTCAAGGAAGAAACCAAAGAGGGGCAACAGTACCTCAAAGCCCGACGACCGCGGCTCCGCGAGCACGCCTCCACCAACATACGACGAAGGGGCCACGGATCATATGATATGCGCATCTTCAATTCCACAATGGCGCTGGAGTAACGCACAATGYCGGCAATGGCTCACAGAAGTCCTYATCGAGTACGGCAACAAAAAGAGGGATGAAGCTGAGCGGATCGCGAGAACATTCTGGGGCTTTGGGCCGACGYTGYTTGCTTTGGGCGCCTTGGACAAGGACTCATGGAACGAAGAGTGGTTCTTGAAGGATGGGGAGTACTCTCCGCTGGCGTGGGAAGAAATGGGGCAATCGATAAAGTTTCTCTTGCATGGGATGATGTACGAAAAGGGTGCGGCTCCGAAGAACTTGACGTTTCATACGGCTTCGAAGGCCGAAGCGTGCCCTGAGCATACGGAGGCCATTGCGTTGCAGAGAGAGATTATTGAGATACACAAGGAATCTATTGCGAAGCAGGAAGAAATGATCAGGGAGCAAGAGGGGAAAATTGAAGGGCAAAATAGGATTATTGAAAATTACGAAAGGATCGTAAAGCTCACGGAGGGACGGGACAAGCTAGGAGGTCGTTGAAATAGGACTAGATATGGCAGGATAGGCACAGATATTTACATATTCYAGCGGCGAACCCTGAACAATAGCAATGCCATCAAATTGAAGATTGCCAAAAGTAATCCAAAGAAGCACTTGCCTCTCAGCCTCTAATACGATCCCGAAAGAGACAAATGAGATAGGGTTCCCACTAACTCTCCCACAACTCACACCCACAAAATATTATCCCCTAACGCTCCGAGGAAACAACAGATCTGAAATTTAGAAACATAAATACATAAATCATTTCTCGCAGAGGGAGGGGATGGAAGGTGGGGGGAGAACGAAGGAATGGGAGGAGCGGTGCGATTAGTTGACACTTGTCAGGTAGATTTCGAAAGTTGGGCAGCGGGGTCATCGCCACCGCTGCTTTGCAAAAACCAAATCGATAGGATGATGAGGAAAGGCGAAATTCAAAGAGGAGGTTATTTATTTGCTGATTACCGAGAAGAGTCGAGGTCCTAGCGATATTTCTTATCAATATCTCGCGACCTGTGGCTACTCACAGGCGACCACTATTCCTGAAATGGTAGATCAGAGGGGCTCGATATTACCCTACACTACCACTTGGCAACCTCTCCCGGCTGTGGCTTCTGTATTCGTACAATTTTGCCGGGGTTCAGAAGACCCAATGGATCGAAGGCATATTTTAGCTGATAGGCGTTAGTAGTAAAATAAAATCAATTGTTAGAGAACGTACCCTTCTCATCGCGTCCACAGTGGTCTCCCCAACTTCATGCGGCAAGTAATCTCTCTTCACCAATCCAACACCGTGCTCACCCGTGACTGTCCCTTCCATCTCCACTGCTCTGACCACCATTCGGTGGACGACCTCTTCAGCAGTCTTTCGTTGTACAAAATAATGGCTATGAATATTAGCAAAGTCCCAGATCTCAAATGTAGAGTGCTTACTATGGAAATTCCCATCTCCTACATGCCCAACAATCGTCGTATACAGGCCACTCTCGTCGATGTCCTTCTTCGTCTCCTCAATGATATCAGGTAGTCTGCTGATAGGAACAGCGACGTCGCCAGTCCATACATGGTCGGTCTCGTCTTTCTTTAACGCGGCGACAGACATCAGGCATGCTTTCCTCGCACTCCACAGTTCATCCTGTTCTTCTTGGTTCCTAGCGAACTCAAATGTCTTGCTTCCGGTTCCCTTTGCCAACTTTTGTACAATGCCAACTTGCTCCTTGACTGCATTCGGCGTCCCTGCAAACTTGAAGAATAGTGTTGGGGCTTCCTTCCAGGCTTTCTCGGTCTGTCCAGCGTCATTGATACATTTCATCATGGCGTCGTCCAGGATCTCGACGGCTGCAATGGGCACTCCTTCCCCTACAACCTTCGCCACGCAATCCGCTGCCTGCTTGACAGTACCAAATGTGCATACGGCGACACTA
>QYSG01014713.1:479-14155 GCA_003988875.1 Lachnum nothofagi
ATAATAGCTTGCCTCCGCCTACCTCCGCGAAGCCGCTCAAAACAGCCCGTCGGCGTGCAGAAGCTCTCAATCGGCTATACGAGACCGACCGAGCTCACGAAGGACACGTCGTGTGGATTACAAAGAATAACATCGGGCTCTTACATCTTGTACAAGCCATGGCTCGCGTTATTGGAGAAGAAAGGAACCTTGTTGGTGGATGTGACGGATGGTCAGCAACTCAGCTTGCAGACCTACAGTCGATTAATCGAATCCTCTCTATCTCTGGGCAGATATATCAAGAAAGCMATGTGCTTCGGTCAGAAATTGCTGATATCCAGCGCGTGCTAGGGACCCACAGACATAGATTGCAGGCATTGTCGAAGGAGGCAACATAGCTAAACAGCGGGACAGAATGTCGACGAAACCTTGCAGGATGCACGGAGGGAGATATTGTGCTRTCTCTCGCAATCGCTTGCTTCTCGTTACAAGAGCAGCAACATCAGAGGATCAACTATCCTATTCAGCCAAGCGTCTCCACCTGTTCCAATCCCTAATTCATAAAACGCTCAAGCCCAAGTCCAATACCACCATGCGCCTTCGTCATATGTGCATAGCAAGGTCCGCTTGTGTCGAAGACAGCCATACACACCCAGCAGATGTGCGCCTTGCAGCCTGCGCAAGTCATATGATTGCATCCCTCYGTCTTCTCYATCGGCGTCGTGCATTTAGGACAATCTTTGATATTAAGTTCTCTCTTCAGCTTCGCAAGTCGCTCGTATCCACCTGATGCAATGTCTTTGTATTCTGCACATGTGTGGTCACCGTGTCGCGAATGGCACGAGGTGCAGAGCGGCTCAAAACACTKTGGACACATGTATGCTGGAGGCCTCGAGCTTGAGGTTGTAGTACACCTGTAGACATAGCCGCAATCTGGAGTTGGGCAGTAGCGAAAGGCCTGTGGGTGGCGTTGGATGTACTCTTCGAAGGTTGACTTGAGGACAGTTTCGARGACAGATGACGAGACATGGTCCTTTACTTCGCGTAAAGTGAAYACGGTTGAGCAGGTTCCTTCGTCGCCCTGGCATTCGATCTGGARTTCGGCTTTGCTGGTCGATGCGGCGGATCTGCAGCATTCCTCGAAGCACTCAAGGCAGTATGTGTGCTTGCACGAGGTTTTGATGGGGTTGTCGGGATCTTCGCTGAGGCAGATAGGGCAGTCTCCTTCAACTCTAGAAGGATCATCCGAGAGGGAACAGGTTGGGACAGCATGCCTGCCGTCCAKAATTGCCAAAGCTATCTCGTACTGCTGKTGTGTGCCATCGATAGTAATTTTTCTCGATACCACATTGAAAATGGCAACCTTCTTTCCCAATGCTTGTTCAATGCTTTTGAAACCACCATGAATCGTCCAGGAGAACTGATGGGATKTGAGATCKATTTCGTAGCCCGAAGAAGATTCTTCTCTAAGCATGTCGGTGATTCGACGAGCTACTTGCTGGAAGTTCTCGGGGGGTCCACAGMACCGGAGCTGGCGCATCGATTTGTCCCTGATGATGACAACGTGGAGTTCCTCCGCGATTGACTTAAGCTTCMTGTACGTCCTTCCATTGCTGTTGAGTGCCGTATCCCAAACTGCAGTCTCGCCATCCGTCAGGACAACCCCATTCAAAATCTCTTCAAGAGTTCTACGCGCATCGGCCAAGTCTTTCACGTTATTACCCTCAACCTTCAGTGTKATATACTGATGTAAGGTGTCTTGGTAAACCCGGAACACGAGATGCTGCTCTTTCCAGACCTTGCTTACCTTGTCGATTCTGCTCTTCGAAGAGACGTATACTTTTGTGGAAATTTTGATTTTAACTGATTGGACCAGTGTTACGGTGAGTTTGCCATCTCCAAGGATGCCAAGTTGCCAGTTATTCAGCGAGCATGCCGACCTGGAGTCGGCTTCATCTTGAAACCAGGCCGTAGCTTTCACTCGTTTTCCTTTCAACGTGGGCGCAAGATAGAAGCTCTCGAGCGGGCCGTGCTTCTCCAAGTGCGACCGAACTTCAACACYGACTTCCCCTTCGGACGCTCGGTAACTAACCACTCCTAATTCAACGTGCCGTGGTTTATCTTGCGGAGAGATGATGGCTCGTTCGATGTCTTTGGATGTCGCATCGCTTGGCACATCGCTCAATKTAATAGTCCAGGCGACGGGATTGTACGAAGAGCCACCTTGACTCCCTCGACCGAGACTTCGCCTCGCAATAGAGGATCTGACGGGTTGACCTAAGCATTTGTATCTACCTTCATTGAACTTTTGTGCGACCSTGTTTGCTATATCACCACTGCCAAAATTMACCCACGTACTTCGAGTTGCTTTATGCCAGGATATGTAGACCTTCCTGCACTTTGTCCCCTTGGTATCAATGGGSATTGGTGTTGCACTGAGGGTAGACTTCTGTTCCTTGAGGCTGGTGCTCAGCTTCCTGGCAAACAACGGGTCTTCCACTTTCACCGTGGCCTTGGTCTCCGACAACGCGGCATGCCCAGGAATGCGAATGCAATCAACGTYCAGGTCAAAACCTAAGGCTCGAAGGATCTCGACCGTTGCTGCAGGTGTGGTTCCTGGTGGAAGGCCCGTAATGCATGCAAGAGAGAAGTCTGCAGGGAGAGACACTTTGATAACGTGACCGAATTCATTGAAATAGACAGATGCTCCTGAAAGATTTCGAGTAAAATCGTCGTCACGCTCTTGGTCCTGTTCATTGTATCAATACGGATTTCAAGACGAGTGAAAGGAAGAATTGTTTGCCTTCTCTTCGTTGACCTCAAAGCCCTGGTTGCTGCTCATATCCACTTTAGAGCTGTCTACMGCATGCAGATATGGGCAAGAGCCGTTTTGACAACCTCCGGGACGCGAGAGAAAYCTGCAGGGAACTTTTGCGCGGGAGTCTGAAGGCGCTTGAGGCGAGCTTATGATTTCCTCATGAATGAAGTTGCAAGAGCCTTCATTTCGACAGGATCCCTGAGCAAAGAACTTGCACGGTATCAACTTGTTCGGCGCCATCATGCCATGGGTCATGAGGGTTGRAACTTCGAGCTTGTGTTCAAAGCCTGGAGGKATGGTTCACGCAGATTGYTCTCGGTCGGTTGGGCCGRAAAATTGGTCAACGTACGGTCGGTTCCATGTACTGTTTGTCACGTGCTATTTTCACTATCCGTACTTCAAACACTAACTAACCGTCCAATTCATTAACTATATACATMAATTMAAAGCCTATCKAATACTTCGTCGATCCACCCTTATTTTTAATCACTGCATCCAGCGCTCCAATGTAAGTGGGCTCTCCGTTGTAATTTGAGGCCATACTTCAGCAAGTGCTTGCTCCATTTGTGCCACGTTCTTTGCTTTTTCTTCCCTATGCCCAAAAGCCACGTAGCTTTGGTCGGCCGTGCAGATACCGCCAGCGCCTAAAAAGCCGAGCTAGAAACATGTTCCTCCCGGATTTCAGGTCGGGTTAGCCTGGATGCTGTGTCACGCATGCAACGCACGACAATTGAGGGGCCAGTGCTTCAATCATGGTCCGCCAGCTGCTTCGGGTGTGACGATGCTGCATACGAAGCCAGTGATTGAGGGACGATCCGCAATTGCATTGGCGCGGGGGGKCAGTAATACCCCGCTTCTGTGCTGTATTTTCGCCTCACATTTCTCAACCTACCAGMGGTCCTCCATAATTGAGCACGCATCCCGTGGCGGCGGCTGAGAATAGTTCTGATTCATTGGCTTACGATGATGATTCCCAGGATGCTACGCAAGATTTCCCCCACCCCCGCCTTCCGCTGCGTTTGCATAGAACTATCATCYATACTTCATGTTGTGTACGTGGATATCTTGATTGTTTCTCATGACCAATGCAACATGCGGCAACCGCGGGCTGGAAGAGGGATGGTCGTAAGTATCCGAAGAGCTGGGACACCTTTTACGGGCCGTATGCGGGCCGCTTCTGCTCATTTGAAATCAAAACAACACACTTCATGATCCTCTAGAGCATGTATGCCTTTTCACTTTGGCATCAATGGCCAGATCAGGAGGTCGCATATATCTTTCTTGCAACGCAGTGCATATCGGCTTCTCGTCGACCGTATCTTATTCGATATCCTGCATACAAGCCACGATGTCTCTGCAGCATATCCTTAACTCAATAGGGAGCTCTCAAAGATCGGGGGGCCATACGGAGARGTCCATTTTTGGAGAATTGYACAATCGATATACCATTATCTYTTCCAACTATATCCAGTTCGAGCACTATCAACGTCTTGCTTCCCCTCCGCCATATCCTCCATTACATCCGTATCCCGGGTAACCTGGCATTCTGCCTGGCTAAGTTCTCGTGTGTTGAAATGAGTGCATTACAGAGTATAGAATGGGCCTACGGCCCATTCTATACTTTGCTTAATCGGGTGGCTGGGAGCCCTGCGGGGGCTCCCAGCTACCCTTTATCTACTATTCTAACATTTCTATATAAATAAAGGAGGTATCTAAAGCTATATACAAAGGCTGGATGCCAATGGCTTTCATATGCTTAAGGCTCCTAAAAATTCAATTTTAGCTTTATAGCTCTAATAAATAATAGCTATATCTCCAATAAAACTTTTGTATATAAAACCCAATAAAACAAAAATAGTATTTAAAAAATAAAAGAATTAACAGCCAAAATAAACAAAAATACAAAAAACAGTAGGATTAAATACTACCAAATAGTAAATAAAATATTGCAAACGGCTATATAATTTTTTAAATAAAGCAAAAAATAATCCAAATATTTTATATTTTAATATAAATTAAAATAAATATAAAATTTAATAGCTAAAATAAATTATGGCTTTCTTTATAAAAACTTTAAAAAAAACCTTAATTTCTTTTTTAAATAATAGATTTTAATATATTATATAAATTGCCGGTTGGCTTATTTGCTAGAAGTTTCCACGGGCCAAATAAACTACTGATTAGCCGGCTTTAGACATATAATATACTTTTTACCTAAAATAATAATTTATATAGCCTAAGGTTCTAAAATCAAAAACTATAAAATCTTAATAGAATATTTAACAATTATAAAGTTTTAGCAATATATTTAAATTATTTAAAATTTTGATAGTATATTTTCTAACTTTTGTAACTTTGAAGTTTCTAATTCCTATTATAGCTTTTACAAGGACGGCCAGTATTATTATATTAATTAATTGTTTTATATGATAAAATAAATGAATAAAAAACAAAAAATATAATACTTATTTTTTATTTTATTTTTATAATTATAATATTTATTTTTTATTAAAGTAAATAATTTAAAAAAAATTATATAATTTTAATAATAGCCTAAAATACTTTAAATTTATTTTAATATAAAAACTTAATAAAATCATTTGTAATTTATTTAATTATAAAAATATATTATAATTTAATATAGTTTTTAATAACCTTTTTATAAATAAAATACTAATAGATTTTGATATATTTTATTTAATTATATAAAATATTATTTTTAAATAATATAATAGTTTTTTAATTATTTTTGTAAATTATTATAATTTTAAAGCTTAGGTTTTTATTAAAATTAATTATTTTTTAGCAAATACTAAAGGTAAATAGCTTTTTTAGTAGTATTAATTATACTTGTATATTTAACTTTGTATAAAAATCTAAAAATCTAAAAATAATAAATTAATATTTAATAAATCTAAAAATAATAATAAATCTAAAATTAAATATATATTAAAAATTTTTGTTTAATTAAAATCTATATAATTCTTTAATAATTGCAAAATTTTGCAATAAATAAAATTTATATTAATTATATAATAAAAATATTAAAAAAAATTAAATTAACAAAAAACCTAAAAATAATATTTAAACAAATACTTAATATAATATATATTAAAAACCCTATAGTAAACTAATATTTAAATTTAAATTTAAATTTAATAATATAGTTAAAGCTAATAAAAACTAAACAATTAAATGTTTCTATAAAAATATTATATAAATTATAATTAAATATATTATATTAATAAAAAACTTTAAAAATATATATAGCTTAATAAAACTACAATTAATGGTTTAAATAATTATATTTAACTTTTATACCTAAATAAAAATAATAAAAATAATTATTTAAAGCTTTTTTCAAAATATTAATATTAGTTTTAAATTTATTAATAATAATAAAATTATATTATTTTTACAAAAAACAAATAAATTAATATTAAAAAATTAAAAGCCAAATTAAGATAAAAATATAGCTAAAATATTATATTAAATATATAAAAAGTATTTAAAATTATATAAAGTTTTTTTAAATTTTATTATATTATTATTAATGGTATAATTAATAAAAAAAACAATTTTAATATTTATTTATTTTAATTTCTAGTTATATATAATTATAAAAATAAAAATAATTTTATAATTTATAAATTTAATAATTACTATAAAAGTTTTAATAAAATTTAAGTATTTTTAATTATTTATTAAACTTTATATCAAAAATTTTTATTATAAATTCTATATTTAACTTTAAATATTTATTTTTTAATAAAAAAGGATTTTTTTTGGATATTTTATATAATTCCTAAATACTATTTTCCACTAAAAATACATATTTGTTTTTAATGGTAGCTTTTTAGTAGTACTATTTTACATTATTTATAACTTTTTAAAAAATTTAAAAATTAAAAAGTTTAATAAAATTTATATATTTAAAAAATACCAAAAAAAACTATTTATTAAAAGCAAATAAATATATAAAAAATAGGCGAAAAATATTAATTTAATATAATTTAATAATTTAATATAATTAATGTTTTTTTTATTAAATTTTTTGTTTGATTCAAAATAAAAAATTTAATAATAAAGTTTTAAATATTATATTATTTCAAATTTTTTATTTATATACCTATTTTTATTTATTTTTTTATTTAAAACTTATAAATTTTTATATAAAAAAACTAAAAAAGAAATAGTATTATAAAAATCTTTATATAATTTATCTTATTATTTTATATTAAAATTAATATAATTAATTTTTTTTTAATATTTTGTAATTTATAATTTTAAAGCGTAAACTTATCATATTAAAAAACATTTTTATTTAATTAAACAAAATGTAATAAAGAAAACCAGTCCCTTAATAATTAAAACTATTAAATCCTATTGCTCTAATAACAAAAAAGATAATTAATAGCTATTAGAAATTTTTTTAAATTTTTTAATTATATAGAATAATTTATAAATATTTAAAATATTTAAATAATTAACATTAATTATTAAAGTTTTTTTTATTAAATTTCTTTTTAAAATTATATATAAAATTTATTAATAATATAAAAACCAATATATATATTTTTAAAAATTATATAAAATCAATAGAATAATTTTTTTATAGAATTTTTTTAATTTTTTTAATAACAATTATATAAATAAATAATATTATTTTTAGGATTAATAAATATTATTTATAATTTTTTGTTTTTGCTAGGATTATTATAATAAATAATAAATCTAAAAATATTAATATAGTTATATTTAACCTAAAAAAATAATATTTTAAAAATGTTATAAATATTATATATATATAAATATATATTATATTTAATGGTTTTTGGCTAATATTTAAATTTTAATTTAATAAATTTAACAAACAAAGTTATTTTATGTTATATAATTTACCTAAAATATTTTAATAGTTTATTTATTTATAAAATATAAATTTTAATTAATTTTTATATAATATTTAATTTAAAAAAATATTTTTAGAATTATTTAATAATATATTTATTATTATTATTATTATATAAATATTTAATAATTTAATTAAAATTTAAATATTTTTAAAAATAATTAAAATAATTAATTTTTTTTTAAATTTTATATAATAAAATATTAATTATTATTATAGTTTTTAATTAAAATAAAATTTATAATATTAAAATAAATAAATATTATATAATATTTTTTTAGCAGAATTTTATATTTTTTTAAATAAAGTAAATATTATAAATATCTAAATTTGCTAAATTTGCTAAATGTTTTTTATAAAAATTAATATTTAATATAATAACTACAAATTAATTTAGTTTTTATATTTTTAAATACTTTATATAATTATACCAAAAAAATTTATTTTAGTTAATAATATAAATTTAAAATATAAATAAAAACTTTTTATATAAAAGTTTATATAAAAACTATAAATTACAAAATAATAATAAATATAAATAATATATAAAATATAAAACTATAATAAAATATTAACTATAAATAAATAATTAATAATAAAACTATTAATAACAATATAATTAATTTTTTTTTTAATATTTATTAAAATTTTTATTAAAATTTTTATAATAATATTTTCTAATCGTTTTTTTTACAATTATATTTTATTTTAAAATATAAATATTTATTTTAATATTTAAGTTTTATATAATAGAAATATTTACAAAAAATATAAAAAATTATATTTATAATAAAAAAATTTTTTATATTAATAATAAAAATAGTTTAATAAACTTTTTTATTATAAATTTTTTTATTATAAATTTTTTAAATAGTTTTTTTCCAAACAATTATAAAATAATTTAAAATTTAAAAAAAATTATATATCTATTAAAGAATTATAAAAAAAGAATTATAAATAAAGCTAAAACTTTAAAAAAAACCATAAATATAATTAATAAATAAAAGTTTTATAATTTAAAATTAATTATAAATAAATTTTTAGAAAAATTAAAAATACTAATATAATTTATAAAAGCAAAAACATAACATTAAATTATTAAATTAATTAGTATTTGTAATTTATTCTTTGTTAAAAGTATTTATTATATTATAAATATATATTATAAATATAATTTTATTATAATTATTAATACTATATTTACTTTAAATAATTATATATCTTTAATATTGTTTTTTATTTTATTATTTAAAAAATTAATTATACTTTGCTTTATTAGCAATATATCTAATTATAGTTATTTTATAAACTATTGTTTTAATTATAATAGTAATTAAAGATAAAAATAAGATAAAAAAAGGATTAGAGCTTTAGCAGGGTTTAAAATAACCGTAAGATTATTTATAAATATAATTTTTTCTATATAATATTTAAAATCAAACCAATTAAAACCGTTTTTATTTAGAATTAGAATTATGGCCAAATTAGTAGCAGTAATATAATTATTTAATATTTTAAAGATTAGTAAAATTAATAATTTTGGTTTAATGTGGCACTATAGCAAAATTCTAGTAAAACCTATAACAATAGTAATAGCAATATATAACTATATTAAATTTTTATATAATATAAAACTAAAATATTAAATTATATTAAAATAAAAGTATTATAATTTTTTGAAAAATATATAAAAAATCAAAATCTAATAATATAATTTTTAATTTAAAAACTTATTTTTATTATATATATTTAATAATAAAATCTTTAAAGAGATTATTTATATAAATATTTAAAAATTACTAAAAAATCTAAATAAACTTTTCCAATAATATAAAAAAAAGATTTTTTTTTTTAGAAAAATATAAAATATTTTGTAAAAATCATTAATTAGAAGTAATTAAAAACAAAAAAAATAGTATAAATAAAAAAATTAAAGTAAAAACTTTGCTAATAATATTAATAATTTAATTATAGTTTTTTATAATAATAAATTTAAAAAAATTACCTTAATATTAAATAATAATAAAATATTTAATAAAAAAAAATTAAAAAACAAATATAAATAATTATTTAAAAAATTAATAATTTATGGATAGTTTGGCCGAAAAAATTAAAAAAAATTTATTAGTAAATAGTAAATTTTAAAGATATTTGCTTTAAAGAACAAAGTAACATTTGGTTTAATTAATGGAAAAAAAAAAAAAAAATAGTTTAAAATATCTATAAAAATTTAGAAAATAGTTTAAATTATACTTTAAATATAATAAAACTAATAATTAAAATTATAATATAAAAAATAATAATATAAATAAAAATACTTAAATTAAAAAAAATTGATTTTATAAAAAGAAAAAACAAAGAATTTATATGGCAAAATTGTATTAATTAATGTTTTAAAATCTTAGATTTATAAATAAATTTTTTATTTTTATTTTTAATATTTTCGATATTTATTTTTATATTTTCATTGGTATTATTCGAAATTAATAGATTATTATTTATAATTTAAAATTTTATTTAAAATTTTAATAAAACTTAAAAAAACATATATAATTCAAAAATAAATAATTCTAAAGTAAAATAAATGTAAATATAGACTATTAATTGAAATAATAAATTTATAATAATTAAAATAATAAATTTATAATAATTAAAATAAATTTTTTAGTTATTAAAAAAACCGCAATATTATTTTTAATTATTTAAAACTATAATTACTATATTACTATGGCCTAAACTTCTAGAATTTTCCAAATACAAACAAATAAAATATTATTTTAAATTTAAGGCTTTATATACTATACTTTAACTGGTAGTTTATTTGTTTCCAAAGAATTAAAATAAAGTAAAATAACAATAAAAAATATTATTTAATTAATTTTAAATATAAATATTAAATTATTCTTTTTTATAAAAACTTTGCAAATAAATTAAATCTAAGTAATAATTAAGATTTTATTAAAAATAAATTTATTATATTAATTATATATAATATTAATATAATAATAAACATTTTGGATCGTAGGGATTTTAAAAAAAAAATTATAATCAAAAATACTTTATAAAATTAAAAACAAAGAATTTAGCTAATTTTAGTATTTTTAAATAATTTATAATATATAAAACTAAGGTTAAAATTATATAAATAATAATATAATAAATTTAATATATTAAAATATTAAATTATATATAAATAAAATAATAAAATAAAAAACAAAAATAGCTAAAGCTTTTAGCAGAAAAAAAACTTATAATTTATTAAAATAAATGTATTACAAAATATAAAATGGGCCTATGGCCTATTTTATATTTTGTTTAATTGGGTGGCTAGGAGCCCCTGCGGGGGCTCCTAGCCACCCTCTGTCTACTATTCTAACATCGTGAAGAAGAAATGAGGTTGATTGTTTGTTGTCAGCCCGACGCCGAGCTGCGCCTGCGAATCTAATGTGAAAGGGAACGTGRTAACCTGGAAGGCTTTGGCGCTTGTGACGCGTGCATGATCCTTAGTGCAAATAGATGCGAATCGTACAGTGAACGGGAAGCTGATCTTTGAGACCAATACTTCGTATATCCGAAGTGTCATGTGGKGACAATCTTTTGTGAAAATTGTCTGATGCAAGGTTCCATCTGCCAAGACGTAGAACCGCTTATCGATGAAATCACCACAGCACACCTTCCCTCGAGTCATCGTGCAGGCTCACTTAGAGATATCTGCCGTCTCTTATCTACAAAGAGATTACTGGTAGCATTAATCAAGTCCTAACATATATCCTCAACCTCTCCTCAATCACAGCAATGAATGAGAAACCCCAAGGTCCAGCACGTCCTCAACAGCCACGTCTTCCTCCMGCACAACACTCTCCACGTCAGTTTCTGCCCCTTCGACGGTGGACTCGGTCAACTTCTCCACATCACCACGCACCATCACCCCCAGCTTCCCCTCTTTCCACTTCCCACGAACACGAGCCAGATCGCCTGTAAAACAGGAGAAGCCTCTACCGTCGCCCCAAAGTATACCCACTGACCCGCCGCCTTCACCGCCGAAATCGTCCAGCTCCCATTTCAATCCTCGACAAGCTTTCGRCAACAAAAAAGATTCGTCTACAGATTATAGCGCGAGTCTGCCACGCTCTTCAACATCACCCACAAGCCCTGGAGGACGAAGGGAGAAGAGGAATCTGACAGAGCCACACAAGAACGTGTATACGGAGTGTGGGAGGCATAGCGATGATTGGTTGTTTGGGGGATTTTCGGTAACAGAGACTCTTAAGGGGCTGTGGGAGAAGAAGCGATGAAGTTGGGGGGGTTGCAGTTGAGGTGGGAGGAAGGCTGTCTTATCTGCCATTATATTCGATGGGAARAATAAATGATATTCGCGATTAATTATATRAGGGTTGCTTCTAATCAATCAGTCGATACYACAAGTCAAAACAGCTATYAAACTCGCACTCTGAAAGGACTCYTAAAGCARTCACATCCACTACTTCCTCAGGCGTACAGTTGTCAAACCGGACGCACTTACACGTCGATATTGTGCTYGAGAGGAACTGATGCTTGACAATTGCAGCATCAGGTTATTGCTTTCCATGCTTATTCGAAGTCAAAGGGGCGAGGAGTATTGGTGCAGGAACGGCACAGGCAGATAGGAAGAGTCAAATTACAGAACTAAGGAGTTAGAAGGGGGCATTGCAATATGATTGATGGATTGATTCCTATTGCTATGTATGGTCGCCGGCCTTACGTGCCCGCATCCGCAGGCTCGTCTGCTTCTTGAAGTTGAATACGGAGTTACGGATGTAGCCCTGCTTGCATGTTGGTTTCACCCTGTCACGCCGAGTACAGCTGTGACTCAATGAGGTTGCAACCCGCAAGGTGCAACCTCATTCGAACACTAGTGGGGCCAACCTGCYGGGGCGATGCGACCAGGCGTCTGGAATTTTCTGATGCAGAGTGCCATCCAAAAAAAAATATGCTACATAGCCTTATCTGGGCCGGAGCGCCTCCTGGGCATGGTCTGCTTGGTTCTAAACGATCGTTGCCAATGAGTCATGACTGCATACCAATTATATGTCGGGTTCCGCGCGGCTACAATTTTTGGTTGGGCGACTCTGTATGGTAAAACCAGGATAACGCCAACCTTTAGTGGTTACTCCGCTGCTTTGTCAGGAAATTCTGCGGGCGTTGTCTAATCGCTTCCGAATGCTTCAGGGGCGAGCCTTCCCAAAACTCCCAGCCTCGCCGTTTCCCGCGAGGGTGGTACCAATACTCAGCAASAAAGCAAATACTCAATACATTAACTTTTCTRTAAGAAYGAAATATCGACTCTGAATAACAATCAGTTATACTCGTCCCAAGAAAGCACCCTAAACAGTCAGCCCTCTCGAATTCTCTTTATCAGCCCCAACTTGAGTTCTTTTTCTATATCCAAGTAAATTGGGGTATATAGATCAAGGTATATATTCTCACCTATTTCACGCGCAGAGTTCTAAATGATTATAGATGTGTGACGACGCTGTCGYAGAATTCGCATGTGCTGAGGAGGTCAAATAGTGGGAAGTAATTTATTGACGAATATTAAGAAGCTTGATACGTGGTTCTCCTTGAGCTTATGGTGTCTCCGGCGGGGTGTCTCCTCTGCACTCCGGACAGTCCTGAGTATCATYATCGTCTTGCCAATCATRAGCTCTGCCTCGAGCTGCCRGAGGACAACATGCCCCGTCTGCACTAGTTTGTRAAGCCCGGCAGCGTTTGATCTCCTTTAGCCTYTCTCGATCCTCCCCTCTTGCCTCATGGCGATCGCCTTATTGTCAGTGTCAATCAGTCTTGTAACTTCCCCCCCACGTATACATAGAACAGTAACTCTTTGCACTATTGATCCATGATTCTCGTGGGGTAAATATCCTTTTGTTCTTTAACATAGCACCTGATTTACTCCTCTCTTGACCTACCAAGATTCGCTTCGCCTTG